>JAGGNH010000145.1:0-139877 GCA_026586065.1 Dioscorea zingiberensis
AAGGTTGTATTTGTGGTAATTCTTCAGATATTACAATTTTGAGAACCATTTGACCAATAAATGAGACAACAAATTGTTGGGTAAAAGTAGTAATCAAGCTTTTTATTTCGTGGTAGTTTTCATATTACAAGTATGTTGGAACCATTTTTACCAATGCATACAATGTAAATTGCTATTAGTAAAAGTGGTAAAAACTTTATGTATATATAATAAATGAGGTGCGAGTCCTTAGTTGTGTAATAAAGTTCTCTATTGTATAACTAATACTTTTCTTGTGGTAGATCTCTATCATCCATGAAGATACAATACTCATCCTATTAACAATACATTTTTCCACTATTTCATCGGGCTACAATCTCTTGGTACAACAATTGAGAGGTAAAAAGTGGTATGTCACGCCTTGGCCTTTTATACAACATTAAAAATCAATATATAATCTCATAAGAGTTAATTATCGTTACTTCCCTATATTGTTATGCTGGTTTCGCTGCTCAGCCTCCCCGACCTTCTAATTTCACCTAAAAGTCCCCTCAATCTCTTAATTTCCCTCCCATTTCGTTCCTCAAGCTCCATACCAGAACTCTGTCCCAAGTTAAATTGCTCGCTTTGACATTATCGTCACAAAGACCTAAAGTTCTGTTTTGAATTTACCCTCACTTACTTCTTTTTTATTTTTATTTGGTTTCTCTCTCTCCTGCTTTTTCTGTTTTTACCTCTTCTTCTTCCATTCCTTTCCTGCTCTGGTTTGCTTCTAAGCTAACAAATACGCTGAAGCTCATTCCAGTCTTCGTGAGCCAAATTCTCACCTCGCTTCACCCACCACTCCCTCCGAATTTCCATCAAACCCTCATGCAAATAGCCACCACCTACCCTCCCCAAGACGCGCCAGTGAATGCCGCCACAACAAGCCTTCTCCCCAGCTAAAAATTATTCCTGATTTTTTTTCTTCAAAAAGAAAACAAAAATATATGAAAAGCGTTGAAAACCCAAAGATCAGCTGCCTCGATCCCCATTCTAAGTTTCATTCGGATTTCCATTTTTGATCCAAAGTAATTGCCCACACATGAATTCGATCCGGTCTCTGGATCCAACCAAACCCCGTGATCACCGGTTCAACTAACCAAAAGCAACAAAACCTCGGGCGCCGAAAGGACAGAAAGTGTTCAGTACTTTCGAGGACAATCACGGAGTGATTGTGGAACCCCAAGGGAGCAGGACGAAGGGATCTGGTTATTACTTATTATCGTCAGATCGGGAAGCGAAGCGCGCAGACGATTCCCTCTTCCGCCCAGCACTGCAAGTGCCGCCAATGGTCCTCCCCGAGGAATGAGGTCGCGGGGTTGTTCTCGGGATCGCAATCTTGGCCTCAGCTGGCGAGCCGGGAGAGAGGAGTGGATATGAAGGAATCCTTGTCGCAGGTCGCCGAGTGGTTTTCTGGAGGTCACGCTTTGCAGTGGAGGGAAGCCATGGTTGTGGAAAGTCGAAATCTTTGGGGGTTAGCATTCTGGGTGGATCGACGAGGACGAGGATGAGTGAAGAAGCAGGACCAAGCGGAGGAAGAAAAAGGGTTTCACGGAGATCGAGAAAGGAAATGGGCGCCAAGCGCGAAAGCGAGGGAGTGGTCCTCATCGCCGCCATGCCGAGTCTCAAGTAGCAAGGCTTGGGACTTGGTTTCTTCATGGTGGATGGAGGAAGCGAGGAAGTGGAGGAGGTTGAGGGAGCAGGAAGTGAAGGCATGGAGAGAGCTGGGTTTGTTTTTGGAAGAAGAAGACAGAGATAAACATAGGAGGAAGAAGAAGAGGTAAAAAGAAAAAGAAAGAAAAAGAAAAAACGCAAGAGAGAGAGAGAAGAAAAATAAAATATTAAGTAAAAATAAAAAAAAAGTAAGTGAGGGTAAATTAGACATTTCAAATACTTGGAGGAAATGCAACGTACCAAAGCAATTTAACGGACAATTTGGATTCCGAGCTTGACGGCAAGTAAAAGGACGTAAATGGGAGGAAATTGAGAGTTCAGTGGACTTTTAGGTGCAGAAATTCAAGGTCAGTGGACTGAAATCGCACTAAACCCTATAACTATAGGGAGTAACAAGTATTTAATCTCAGTCTCAAGTTAATTATACATGCTGGATGGTTCAATCATCAATACAAAAACACGTCTTGAATTTTCTTTTTTCGAGTTTTAAAAACCAAATACATATTGATGCTTTCCCCAAACTCCACTATGTCAATATATACTATTTCAGAGAGTCATATATTACAGCTTGCTCTTAATAATTAAATTGCCACAAACAAAAATAGTAAGTAAACACTCCTCGTGAGCTTACTACAAAGCTGAAGTCTTAAATAAACGGGTAAAGTCACAAAATTGACTTCCTACCGCAAAGTTGTTAATCCAACGCCTCGACTTCAGCCACGTTATTCCCGCTAACTCCGCAGGATTAAACCCCTATACTATCGACACAGTGTACCGGTTGCCACACAACAAACTCCAAAGAGCCATTTGTAAAAGCTTGTATGAGTAAACTCAAAACCACAAGCAGAAACACATTCTTAAGTCACTTCAACCTAAACAACAATTAGCACAAAATTTCACAACTTACAAAACTTCATTTTCATAACCATCCATATCATGCTTACGTAAGTCAACTCGTGACTAAAACCACATGCTCGATTTCCCTCAAGTAATGTTTTGGAACCATTTTATCGTGCGACATTCAGCAGTTTAATTACCAAATCACACTCCTTTTCCTCCATAATCAGAAGCCTTTGTCATCAACATGTGACATCAAAGGTGAAAACAATGAAATCACCTTCCTATCCTCCCCTACGCAGAATACCATCATTACCATTATGGCCCTTAAATTATCTCAAACCTTCTCAACAGTAAAACCAAGAAGAAAGGCAAGGCAATCTGCACAAATCCAAAACAGAGGTAAATCAATTCAGTATCATAGAAATCATCATAATCTGATTTCACCTCAAATCCATTACAATAACAAATCCTTTACATCAACAACAATCATTACGGCCATAAAGATCTCATTACACTCGATTTCACCGGACATTACACGTGATATTCCTACACAAATCTTTACACAACAATCATCATTAAAGGATTCCATCACACTAATTTCATCGATCATTACATAGATATTCCTACACAAGCTTTTACACAACAATCCTATCACAAAGAATTCATCACAATCGATTTCCAACCAATCATTACATACGTGATATTCCTTACAAACTTTGCTATCTTTAAATCACAAATTAAGATAAGTTAAACTAGACCCATGTGTATCTCAACAAATGAAATTCTATTATCACAACTCAATACACAATTTTACTCATTTCCAAAACTATAATGAAATCTTCGAGCACATCATATGCCGCCCATATCTACAACAATTGCAGTACCAATACATATATATATCATATATACTTTCATATATATATATATATATATATATATATATATATATATATATATATATACATAGTCATTCACCTCAGAATGCCACTAATACCAACTATATAGTCACGCTTAAACCATAACTCCAAGACAATATATGGTAACTTATTCAGAATAAATATTATGAGATTTTACTAACCTCTCGCAATCCTCAGCCGCATCTTCACACGCAATTACCAAGACAAGCACAAATCACCGTGAATCCACCTCAACACAAGTCCGACAAGTACCTAACCACATACGGTCTCAATCTCCGCGTAAGCACAAATCACAAAGTGATTAAAGTTCGAATCCCCCATTTGAACTAAAAATCTTAAAGTAACACCAATTAAGGTGGAACTTCATCCCAGACCACCCAAAGTCTCCTAATACTTCTACAATCAATATGACAAAACTACACATCGATCGAAGGTCGGATTCTCAAGTGATCGAAAACCGAACCATTCGAAATCGCTTAAAAATCCTAACATGCTCATACAATCTCCAAAAATACATATTATATATCAAAAATGCTCATACCGACGCAGTAGATGATAAATAACACAAGAAACTGCTCCCTACATGGCTTAACGCCATCACAAATACCGCCACATGCGCTGTGCACAAATCTCACCACAACCACCGCCTTCCAAAACTTAAAACCACATTAATCCAACCGTCATTCAAAACCACAATCTTAATGTATTGAGTCAATTCACATGCCTCTTATATATACAATCCTATATATACTCTACACTCCTTATGTGAGGTCAATGTGATACTATGAAATACACCAAAGCTTAGACTCTCAAACATCTAAGAGTGTTTGCTTATTTGACCTAGCAAATTACATCCATTAGAAATTGAGTAGCACACTTATTCCTAATGGGTAAGTTTAAGGCGTGTTGATGTTTGCCATACATCAACTTTTTAATAAATATATATTAGATTAAATTAGTTAGTGAAACCTCAAGTATACAAGTCAATAGGTTATCCACTTATACCTTAACATGTGTGTAAGTACTCATTAATTGTTTTATCGTAAAAAACTTGTAATAAAAGATTGTAAGTATAGTAATTACTTTGATTACAACTATAATATCACTAAATACATCAAATGTGGTGGTTTGTTGTAAAGTATCTCTTCGATGATGAAATTTGCAAAAAGAAATGACTATAGTTACAAAAAGAATAGCCTAATTACAAAAAAATAAGGACTTGATAAATTTTAGGTCTAATATGATTGTTTACGCATCGACAATACAGCTTGTTGTCACATGGGTAAAGTATCGATTGTTTTTGGTAAATTGTATCATATTTCAAGTAAGTATCATAAATAATGCACTATATTACCATGTGATGCCCGAAATTAAGTATATTATTTCTTAAGATTTTCTGAAATTTAATTAGTGGTTATTGGACGCTCGTGGCTAGTGGATGGTTTTAAGTGTTTCGGGCTAATAATTATTCAAAAACGTATGGTTTCGTGGGTTACTTAATGTTGACTTTTTATTCGCTGGAGATTCTCCTCAAAACTTTCTTCACAAAGTCATAGAAACGTCGATATGAGTTTGTGGACATATGGAACGCAGAAAATCAGAGTTTGTATGAGAAAGTTATGGTCAAACGGAAATTTCTACTAATTTTGAAAAATTATTATAAATAGATTTCTCGAAAATGGAAAGTGATTTCCATTTTCGCCTGCTTTCCGCAAATTCGTAAAACTTATTCTCTCTCAACTTCTTGCCAACCCTGACTCCAAACCCGTGAACCTCGACTGAGTTTTTCGGCGATCTCGGGCGACGCAGCGCTTAGCATAGATCTCTTCGCCTTCAAGATCCTCGGTCCTCCCTACGGTGGTGGCGCGTAGCAATCAAGCATCGTAACCATCGGCGAATCGAAGTGGTGAAGTTAGGATCGATCGGACCCAACCGAAATCCCAACCTCGTGACAGTGGATTCAAATTAGGATTGTTCTTCTTGTAGGAGCTTCCTCCTTTGACCCTTGGTGGTGGTTTTGGACGATTCACACCTGGAAAGCAAAGTCAACTCGAGGTGAACAGTATTTTCCTAGCTTGTGACTCGACGTATAGATCTAGGCCGAGCTGGCTTGAACCCCGTGTTTTAAAGTTTGTAAAAGAAAGGAGTCAAACTTGAGCTCAATATTAAGCTCGATAGGAAAATCGAAATGAGCTTGAACTCTAATATGTTTAGCTTGTAATACTCATGAACAACTCCAAAGTCTTAAATTTAATTAATTAAAAGGAAAACTAAATTTTTAACTAGTTAATATATCTTTTCTTTTGATAGGTACAACCCAAATATTTAAGTGTCATCATGCCTATCATTTAAATATTTCCTAATTTTTCGACATTACTTAGACAAATTTAAGATCGAGTCAAGTTCGATTGGCTTATACACATCAAGTTTTATTTGAAATTAATCATTTTCTAAATTCACTCATTAATTTCTTTTGGGACAGAAAAAATAAAGTATCTATCAAAAACATCCACAAAAAGAATGCGGTGGCTCAAGATTTTGCTTAGACAAGGGTTTTATGTGTGTGGCTTAGGATTCGTTATTGTCCCCATCTTTTAGAATGAGGAAATTATTAGGTGGTTCTGACCATAATACATGTAAGGGTGGTGCGATTGATGTTATTGGTCCATAATACAATTTATGTTTGTTTCTTATTGATCTTTTATTTTTTCACCCTCCCGCTATGGGTCCCCTATGAAATTAGAGTGATGTTAGTTGTCTTTGACCACCACATAGCAGTGCCATGTGGTAGTCCAAGACCACATAATAATTCCCCCTGATAGAATGCGTAACGCAGGTTGGTTGCAATTTAGAAGAGTTGCATGTTGGTTCTCCGAGATTGGCATAGACTTCTATCTTTTGTTTGCTTTTCTCTGCCTAAGAATTCAGAAGAAATTTTCTATCCTACTGTCACACCAAATGAATATGTGACGCTCCAATGAAAAACTCACATGTGGATTTTGTTTCCAACTCAAATCCACGCTGAACACCAATTTCTCCTCAATACCCTCTCTCTTCCCTCCTCCTTCTCCCTTCCCGCCATTCGCTTCTCCAAACACTAGAAAATTTTCTTCCATCCCCACCGGTAGCTCTCTCAAGGAACCACCAAACTGAAACTCATGAAGTATTAAATTTAAAAAAGACAAAATCAAGAAGAAGCACAATCATAAACTAACACAATTTAAACCCATAAATCAATTAGAAATGAATCTGCTATGTGGAATCAACCTTTCATAAGAAAAAATGAACTAGTGAAAATTTTTGATATCCATTCACCAAGGAAAAAAAAAACCAAACATATTCAAGGAAGTCAAGATTACGTATGGAAGATGACATTAATTAGGTGGGTGGATCAATTGAAAATGCGCCCTTTTGCAAACTTTTGAGATTTAGTTGGATAAAATACCTGTGTCTACAAACCCGGATGAATGTATAATTCCAACAAAACATTGAGTGTTTCTAAATATAATAATTTGTTAAAAATAAGGTGACAAGCGTGGCCAATTGGCTCACCATTGTACCGACATCGTTCCAACTTAACCAACCCGATAGGTGTTGGGTTTTAATTACAAAAGGCCCTGCATAAATTGGGTAAGAGCCACCTATTTATAAGTTATATTTTTATTTGTCACTTTTCCAATGTGGGATTCTTCCTCTCCAACATGCCCCTCACGCAACCTAGCTCTAGGTTAGCACGCGAAATTAATTAATCCAATTCCCACTTTAGAATTCTGGGACACAAGCCTCATATCGTAGACTTGGTCAATACAATCCAAGGCCCACACATCTATACTTGGTAATAATCTGATCAGAATTTTTCCGATGACAATATAAGGTTAACCCAAATTCGGGGCCCATGATAATTGGAGACGTACTGAATCGGAAGCGACCCATTTGATACCATGTTAAACAAGGAAATAAAGCTGGCCAAGTGTGGCTCACCATTGTACCGACATCGTTCCCAACTTAACCACCCATAGCAAGGTGTTGGGTTTTAATTACAAAAGGCATTGGTACAATTGGGTAAGAGCCACCTACTTATAAATTATATTTTATTTGTCACTTTTTCAATGTGATATTTCCTCTCCAACACCTCCCTCACGCAACCCAAATCTAGGTATGACGCTGGAATTAATTGACAAACCCAATTCCACATTGGAAATCGGGTCACAAGTCCCACATTAGAGACTTCACCAATCACATAACAATCCAAGGCCCACATCTACACTTGGTAATAATCCAATCTGAAACTTCCGATGGCCAATTTAATGAACCCAAACTAGGTCCATGATTGGAGAGGAGATTGGTGAATCAATTAATGAATGAACCCATATCCGTGTCCATGATGGTGACGTATTGAAGAGCCACCGCTTGATACCATGTTAAACAAATGCACCGCGGCCCCAGGACCCACCATCATCAGATCGACATATCGCCCCAACTTAAACCAACTTGAGAGAATAAGAACGTATTTGAGAGAATAATGAGATAATTTTATTCTTCTCTACAAGGATGTATTTATACACCAAGGTTACATATACTAATCCAGGTAAGTGCTAATTACAATTAAAGAGATAATTACATTCCTAATTGCATACAATAAGTACATTCCTAATAGAACAAGAATATTCTAAATAGGATACGCTGACTCACGCTAACACCTCCCCCAAGTTGGAGCATACAAATCACTGATGCCCAACTTGTCAAGTGAGTCATGGAACACCTTGGTGGAAACTCCTTTAGTCAACACATCTCCGCTAATTGCTCTTCGCTTGGAACAAAATGGAAAGTCAATCAACTTCATCAAGGCCTAGCTTCTCCCTTAATAAAGTGCCTATCAACTTCCCACATGCTTGGTACCATCATGTTGTACCGGATTCTCGTGGATATATCAATTGGTTGCCTTATTGTCACAAGCAGTAACTCTCATGGTTTGCTTAGGTTTGAACCCTAAGTCACGCACATAAATTACGCAGCCATAGTAGTTCACAAACTCCATGAGCCATCCCTCTATACTCGCTTCAAAGACTAGACCATGCTACCACCTTTTGCTTCTTCTACTTCCAAGTAACCGTGCTTCCTCCCTACAAATGTAAAAGTACCCTCAAGTAGATCTCCAAATACAGCCCACCCCAATCTGCATCGTAAAGCCACTCACCTCCAGCGTGATTATGTTTAGAAAACATCGACCTTCCCCGGTGCGTTTTAAGTATCTTGCAGTAAATTCTCACAACGGCATCCATATGAGCCTCACTTGGGTTGTGCATGAACTCACTCACTACACCGAATCGCATATGCTAAGCATCCGTCCAAAGTATGAGACAAGTAAATTAATCTTCCAACCAATCTTTGATATCTAGCCCTATTTGTAGAAACTTGATCCCGATACTCGCCAACTTGTGATTTTGCTCAATAGGTGTGTCAATGGGTCTGCAATCTAACAAACTGCTTCATGAGGAGGTCCGCAACATACTTCCGCTGGCATAAGAAGATTCCACTTCTCCCCTTGCATACCTCAATGCCCGTAAAAATACTTTAGGTCTCCAAGATCTTTCATCTCAAACTTCTAAGCCAATCAAGCTGCAGCTTTCTAATCTCATCATTATCATCTCCCCGTAATCACCTATATCATCCTCATAGATTATCAACACGCTTATCTTACCCTTTCTCGACGCTTTGAGAAAAAAAGAGTGTGATCCGAAGTTGCTTTGTTTATAAACTGTAAGTGGCGATTGATCGGAAAGTGAACCTCCCAAACCATGCACGCAGGTGATCGCTTCAAACCATACAAGGACTTTTTTCAATCAAGTAAAACCACATCAATATTTGTAGAAGTAGTTTCATATCCAGAAGGAAGGCTCATGTAAACTTTCAGCCTAAATCCCCATGAAGGAATGTATCTTCACATCAAACTGGGCCAAGGGTTAATCTAGGCTTGTTTGCAGTGTACCAAAGACAATAACACCCTAATGGTATTGATCTTCTTCGCCACAGGTAAACGCTCAGTCATCATAGTCCACACCATAAGTCTCAGGAACCCTCTTTGGCTACCAATCTGCCTTGCCTTTGTATCTATTAATTGAACCATCTGCATTGTGCTTCATCAGAGTAAATCCATCCGCACTTTACAGTCTTCTTTCCACTTGGAAGTGGTACTAACTCCCATGTATTATTCTTCCGCAATGCTTCCATCTCTTCCTCCATTGCCTGTATCACTTGGGATCTCTCAAAGCTTCCTCGTGACTTTGAGATGATTTTCTAGAAACAAAAGAATAGTTATGTGAATCGATTTATGAGGTTTTTGACATAAGCTTCCACGGATATAGACCAAACCAGGGAGATTAGTTCTTCAAAACAAATTTTATGAGGCCTTTATCCCATAAGACATTCAAATTCGATCAATGATATCATGTTCAAGGTTCCGGGTTTTTTCCCAAGGAATTGCAGGTAGAGGGTTTGGAGAAGATAAAGAATGGAAAGAGAACCTTGGGCAAGAGAGAAGAGAAAGGTTATTCTAAAGAAATTGGTTTTCAACGCTGATCCGAAGTTGGCTAAAAATATCCACATGGAAGATTTTATTGGCTCGCCACACAATCTACATTTACATAAAGAGTCCTCTCCTCCTGAATTTAAGCCCTTTTCACAAGTAAAATATAATGATAATATACATCGTTGTTTTATCTATCTTTTTAATCACGTATCGATGGTTTAATCCAACATGAATTTCTCTTACCGATGATAAAAAACAAGGGTCTTTCTAAATGTACCCAGCAAATATCTAGTACACCAAAGAAATTTCTAAAATAACAAATTACATCCAGAAATTTTTCTATAATACCCTTTCTTTAATTAAACTCCAGCAAAACTCATTTGCCCATACCCTTTCGCTTATCAAATACTCTAAAGCAGACTCCCTCATTCTTCTAGAGATGAAGAAAAAGAAAAAGAGTTCTCCGTGAATAAGAATGTGAAGGGGGAAATTGAATATCCTTCTTTGATAGACAAATGAACGCCCCAACAAAAAAGACCTAGCTTAGAGGTTCTTCTCTTTTTTGCTTAATCGTGGGTGCAATGGTTTTACCAAGTGTGACCGCAATGGTGATGATGAGACAAAAATCTATTCAAACATATGAGAACTATCAAGACTTTCTAAGTCCGCTTGAGATAAATGATGAAAACATGACATATGCACCCCAAAATGGTAGACCAGAGACAAATGCATGATGTGGAGATAAAAGATGAGAATGCGAGAGAGTTGATCGACTTCATTTAATTGCACCAGAGGGGATCCAAATGATGGATGTCGCACCCCAATTGTATATATCTTCTTCAATTCCCTTTCAACTTTGGTTTGTTCTTTTCTATTTATCAAACCCATGAGCACACATGGACACAAACATGTGCATGCATAAATTAATACGCACATCCGGGGCTTCGGAATTTGGAAGTTTGGGAAGATGTAGCCTTTTGATCTCATTAGCTAGGTAATGATAACCACGACTGCAGTATTTTCTTGTTGGGTTAGGGAAATCAATTGAGCAACTACTCAAGATCACTAACCAAGTAATCATATACTGGGTTTTATGGCTCGTGCACTGTACCGTCAAGCTTATGACCAAAGACCTAGAACTCCTTTTTCTTCATCTCAAGAACAAGGTAGTATTCTTCATCCGGCTCTATGGGTTTTGCTGGGTTTAACTAAAAAAAAAAAAAAAAAAGGTATTATAGGAAAACTTGCCGGGTGTAGTTAGAGATTTTATAAGTTTGTTAGGTGTAAAAAATTTGTTGAGCGTACTAGATATTTGGCATTTACATTTAAAAGACCCAAAACTAAAAGTCCTTGTCAAAAACTCAGAGTAGATTGTGATAATTACTTAAGGTTTATGTTCTCAAAAAGTTAGAAAAAAAAAGAAACAAATTACGATAGTTTAGATACTATTCTATTTCCAAAGTATCATATTCAGCTAGTAATTGTAGTCTTGTTTCTACGTCTAAGATTATATAATACAAGACTTTAACTCTAAAAATAAAAATTCAAAATGACATATAAGAAAAAAGATAGAATTGGACCAAAACTTTTGTACTACAGAGAAAACCAACGCAAATTAAATCTAGAAACTTGCAATATTATCTCAAATACATTGTACCACAACTATGTTTTTTGAAAGGCCACAAACTATGTTATATATGAAATGAATCATTTAGTTTTCTTCACCGACTTGGCTTTGTTCTTCCACCGCTTTTTGCCCACCACCACAATCTTTACCATCCAGGACGCTACTTGACTTCCCTTGGATCGGATAATCTTCATCATCTGTATAACTAGGAAAGCGGCACTTTGGTCATCCTCGATGGCTGCTACATCATCCAACAGCTGCCGGAAGTGTGCTTTGTCATTTGATCAATGGATTTCCCCGGAATCGATGAAGCAATCTTCTCCCATTCCCCTTTCTCAATGCAGTTCCAGTTTGCCGCTAGGGCAACCTCTCGAAAGCTTTGTTTTCTTCCCTAGTCCATTGATCACTAGTTCCTGCCATGGCTCCTTTGATCGATATGCCTTGCACAAAAGATTAGGCTTCTTTATAGGAAAAGATTTTCTTAGTTGTTCAAAGTTGCAATATATTGAATCCGTATTATAAGGAAAGTAATTCATGGTTTTTGATTCTGATAGAAGGATAAGATTTTGGTCGAATTGTGTTTAGGTTCATATTGTGATTCCATTACAATTAATTTTTTCTAAATAATCGTAGATTAATTGGCATTATATTCTTAATTACTCTTGCTTGACCTACACTATTCCATGCATTCATCATATAATCATTTATCGAATATTGTTGTTTTTCGGTTTTGGAAAGAAAAATTTAATCCAGGCATTCATCAGATCGATAATTAATATATAGAAAATAGAATTTGGTTATTAGCAAATCGTAAAATTTAGATTAGGATCTGTTTTTTTCCTTTATTGGAAAGTAAAAAATCTAATCCATGCATTTACCAGATTAATAACAAGATACAAGTTGATTAGCAGCAAAGATTTGGTTTTGGATCTTAATTGGAATTTTTTTTATTATCATGAAATAATATTGGTAGAGGAATCCAACTTAAAAAAAAAAAAACTTATACCACAAAGGAGGTTCTATACTTCTATCTTGTATTCATAAAATTAGCATTCTGGACCTCTTCTCATTTTCAAGTGATAGTTGTGTATGGGACACTCGAAAAATCCAAATTAAATTCTGTGGATTTTAGGAAATGATTTCACGATAGTGGGAGCGAAAGTACGAGGCTCGGAGGAATTGTGGAATTAGTTCTAACGATTAATTTTCTAAAAACTAACGCTATTTAGGGGTCTCAAAAGTGACTTTTTATACATTGGGAATTTGGGAAAACTTCCTTCATGAAAGTTGTAGAGGACATTAAACCGAGTGCGTGCATATGTGGTAATGAAAATCGGAGTTCAGATGCAAAGTTATAAGCAAAATATGAAAGTTACTGTTTATGGTAGATTGGTATAAATTTGAAATGTTATCTGTAGCCAGGTAACTTTTCTTTCTTTTCTCTCTCCTTCCCCGTGCTCTCTCTCAGTCTCTCTCTTCTGCAACTCTCTTTCTCTCTTCTGCAACCTCCTCTTTCACCACCTCTAGACCACCAAATGGCGAGCTGCGAGCATCGATAGACTCGTCTCTTCCTCCTTATCACGCATGTGGGAGTTGTTTACGACGATTTGGCCGGAAATGTGGAGATCGAAGCCAACATTTTTACTGTAGCAAATTAGTCAACGCCGATTTCCGGCCACCTCCAGTCATAAACCCAGGTCCATTAGAAGCGCCTTAAGCCGCTCTTCATGCTCGCCAAGTCTCATAACCCAGATCGAAGCATGGAGGAAGAAAGCATAATTGGAAAATTTCACTGTACATCGGAGTGCTTAATTGTTCGGCTACTTCAAGGTATTTTCTGACTTTGTCACAGTTGAGAAAGTGATTGGAAATGTTGAGATGATGCTGTGGATGAAATTTGGTGGCCAGAGGAGGTGGTTGACCGCCGCGTTGACCGCCGTTGACCGCCCACCGACTGACCGCCGCTTGTGGCGCGATTCAATTCGACCATATTTTGAGTTTTATTATCTAGGTGATGATCTACGCATCCTTACGAGCGCTTTGATATATTACAAGGTCATTTTAGAAAACGCTGATAAATAGTGAATTTATGTTTTGACGCTACTATTTAACGCTTTTACGCTTTATCTTCTTCGGTTTACGATGCATCCGCTGAGGATCTGACCATCGGCTTTACTTCAAATTTGGATATGATGATCTTATGACTGTCCCAAAGGGCTTTGTGATGGTCATGGGCTTAAGATCCCACCGCTGATCTTCGTGATAAATGTAAAACAATGATTCTAAGGCGATTCGTGAGAATCCACCGCCGATTTTCGTGATAATTTTATGGAGATGTTTGTTAGAGTGATTCAAGAAGATCTGACCATTGGATCTTTGTGATAATTTTGGAGGATGATCCTAAGGGCGATCCGCGGAGGATCCGACCGCTGGATCATCGTGATAATTAGGATCCCGACCGCTGGATCATCGTGATAAATTCGATCCGACCGCTGGATCATCATTAAATTAGAATCCCACCGCTGGATTTCCGTGATATGTGTGGTTTATGAATGATTGCTAAGTTAAGATCGTGATCCGACTAGGTGATTGACTGGCTTGAGTTGGTGGACGCATTGTGGATCGTATTTTGAGTCTGAATTGAAGACGCTTGGCGATTATCGAGGTGAGTAAACCTCACGTGGTTCATATTACTTAACCCAATACAATTAATTGCTTATTTTGTTGCAATCATATGAACTATTGTTGGTATTACTAGACATTCCCTGTGAATGTCTCAGATATATATTATTACGTGAAATAATATGTATTGTTGGAGTTGTGTTGAGTTTATTGTTGAGAAACAATATATTGTGAGAGGTATTGAGTTTATTGTTGAGAAACAATATATTGTGAGAGGTGTTGAGTTTTATTGTTGAGGAACACAAATTGTTGTGATCTGTGGAGATCACTAGGTCACGAGGTGACCATGGCATCTATTAGTGAATCACGCCTCGCATCGGGCTGGTGGTTATTAATAGTATTAAATCGTGAATCACGCCTGCGGGCCTGACGCAGTGGTTACGCTCTCGCTAGAGCTCTAGTCCTGCCTCACAAATGTGGAGTGACCTTATGAGTGAAATTGAGAGTAACTCATAAGTGTCAATATATATATGGTGTAACCTTATGAGGAAATTGAGAGTAACTCATAAGGGTCTATATATATATATGAGTCCTGCCTACCAAATGTTGGGAAATCTTATGAGCGAATTTGAGAGTAACTCATAAGTGTCTATATATATATATATGAGAGTGAGTGATCTTATGAGCTAAATTGAGAGTAACTCATAAGTGTCTACATATATATATGAGAGTGAGTGATCTTATGAGCTAAATTGAGAGTAACTCATAAGTGTCTATATATATATATGAGAGTGAGAAAGTAACGGGTTTGTGGTAGTCTTGAAATCTAATAAATCAACAGCTCTTTCTTGTTTACTCATAATCGGCCGTAAAAAGCTTACCGGTTTTGTGTTGTTGCAACTCCCTGCACACTATTCAAATTGTGTAGCGGTAATCCTACAGACAGAGAACCGTGACTGGTGATCGTATGTTAGAGCAATTGTTAGAGTTTTACAACAATTGTAAGTTGTGAGGTGTGTTATGCTCATTTGAGCTTTATAATATATTGTGAGAGTGAATTGTAATAATGAACTTCAAGTTTCAGATTTGTTTTTGTAATTGTAATTATTCAGGTTTCGGATTTGAATTTATCATTCAAAATCCGGGCGTGATGCTTTTGGTATCGTGAGCGTAAGGTGCATATTTGGTGATGTGTCAATACCTTCCGAAAGTGATGGCCCGTCTACAAAGCGGATCCCCATCGTGTGCTCTTTGGTATTGGCTAAGTCATTGGGTATGCGTGGAGTGTTGGGAGTTGTTTAGGCCGCTAGGTCGCTTAGGGAACGTGAATACATTCCCTATAGTATTGACTTGGTTAATATGAATTTGTATTTGACTTATACTGTTTTAAGTGTTATACAAGTATTAGCCAAGCATACTATACTCCTTAGGTGATGGATATTCGGAAGGGGTTGTACTTAGAACCTTACAGCTTGTCTTGTAGGTTCGTGATGAGAATAAGTTCAAGGGCCGCGAAGTTACAATCCTTGAGGAATAGGAACCTCTTGATTCAACTCCTGTAAGTCAACGAGGATTGTTTTATGGAAATGAGGTTCTTTTGATTGTTGAAGTGTTTGGTTGAAGGCATGGTCCGGACCTATGCTCGCCTCAGAATGTGGATACGCAGTATTAATCGATGGTAATTTTGCCTTTTTAAGTTGGATATACTAATGTTCTTGAATAGATTCTTGACTCATGTGGAGTTGTGAGTAGTAAGTGCGGTTAGGGAAGGAATTATTGGCGGTTACTTCTTTCCTTGTGCTTGTAAGTTGTTAAGCGAGGGGTTTAAGGTGCTTGAGACAAGAATTTTATTTTGTGCTCTCGATGGTTAGAGAGGAGAGACTATATGTTTTGGGTTGTCGTTGAGTACTATAATTCCTTCCGTAATCGGATTGTTGGTGTAGAATTGGAATTAGTAGTAGTTTTGGTGATTCTCAATTTGAATTGAAGTTCAGGAGATGTGTCTTATATACGTGGTTGATGTTACTTGCATCATTTTGAATTGATATCGCTACGATTCACAAGGAAAATCGGATTTGAAATTTATTCATTTGAACACCATGGGTTGATGACCGACCGTGACTTGTGAATATAGTTTTGTTCAAGTGAATGAAATTGAATTTTGTGGCCTTTGTGTGGTGAACTAGTTTTCTTAAGTTTTGGATCGTGAGTATGGAGACGGGCTGCAAGTGAATTTGGGGTTGTTGTGTGTGTTTTAAGTTTAAGTAGGCGGACACTTAAAGTTTTGCAATGGAGTTGATTTTGGTGTAATTAATTGGGAGAGTTAGAATCAGCCCTTGTGAATGATGTTGGATGAGAGTGTGTGCCTTTGGTGATTGATTTTAGGTGATATAGTTAAACGCAATTTCGGATATTGATTTTAGTGATTTTGTTAGGTATCCATAGTGGTTCAAGTGAATTACTATGTGATATGGAGTTTGATTTGATTTCTAAATCGCTAAATGTTAGGGATTGAATTGTGGTGAGTTTTTGTTGAAGCAATTGATAGATGGAATTATCGAGATTCTATAAGAGTTGTAAGAGTAACTCTAAAAACGGGTTTTTCCTATTGTTAGCTAACTCGTGATGTGTTTAGCTTTATTAAATCCCTAATCCTAATCGATGAAATTGTTTGTGTTTGGTTTGACTCAGAGGATACTAGCTAGACCTCATGCACTTAATTGATTGTTGGATTCTTTTTGAGTGATTGTTTTTATTGCATCATTATGAAAGATGTGTGCAAAGAGAGTTGTTTATGGTTTTGAAAAATAGTATTGGGTGACCAAGGTTCGATCCTTGGTGTTGTTGTTGGTTAAACAAACAGAAAAGAAAACATGCACACCATCTTATTGAGTTTATATTACAAAAAAAAAAAAAAAAAAAAATGAGGACTATGCTATACTAAGCCTAGTCGCCAGCCTCCTGATGGATTTAGGCCGAGCTCAAGAGAAACGCTTTGAGCCATCGCGGGTAACCGGCCGAGCCACTGCATTAGTAACCAAAAGCGCTTACCTTCCTGAAGTAGCCTTCGTGTTACCAAAGACGCCCCTCGCCAGTGCACGGGAACAGAGAGGAAGAGTTTGAACCTCCCGTGATCTCCTCCTCGCTGTTGCAGTGGATGTTTGTCCTCCCGTTGCGCCAAAAAGAGTTGTACTAGTATTAGTGTTGAAGTGTGAGGGAAGAATATGAAACAAAATTTAAATCAAGAAATCCTTCATTACCGCAGAGAATAGGTGGAACCAAAGTTGAGATCAATGGATCTACCATCATCAAGAGAACTAGTGGACCCAAAATTGATGTCAATGGATCCACCACCGCCCAAAATTGATGTCGATGGATCCACCAGCACTTTTGCAAAGAGAACCAAGTGGACCCAAAATTGAGATCAATGGATCTACCAGCACCAAGAGAACTAGTTCTCATGGGCACCGAGCAGCGACTGATTACACCTATTCATCCGCTTCTCTCGAGCCCCGACGCTCGAACCAAAAGTAAATGTTCTTACCCTCAACATACCCATATCGTTCAAATTTCGGGAGACGTATCTCGTGAATCGCTTCCCGTAGTTGGGCACTTAAATCCCTTGACATAGTAAAGCATCCTTGAGGATTCTTATTTGTTCTCGAGTAGGAATCCACTGCACGCCGCCGTAAATCCATGTTGGCACTACTTCCAAACCGCCTTGGGTGTTTCCTCCCTCCTCCGCTGGTTGCCGTTGTTGTGGTTCCATTTGTTGCTGCTGGGGTTTGGAGCTCCATTAGTTGCAGAGTTCGTGGCTCTTGGGTCATGGGGTGAGAGGATGTGGAAATCGAGGAATACATGGTTTAGTGTTCGAGGGAGATTTTGTTAGAAGGATTGGAGTTGTTGAACTGTGATTGGAGATCCGAGATTCTCGTGAGGAAAGATGAGATCGAATCTTCAAATGGAAGAAAAGATCCGAGAAAGAAGGATTGAAGATTTGGAGGAAAAAGATTGAAGATCCGAAAGTTCAGGAGGAAAGATGGGATTGAATCAACTAGATGGGAGAGAAGATCGTATTAGAGAAGGATTGAAATTGATGAAGAAAGGATTTGAGTTTCAGAGGAAGGTCAAGAGTTTGAGAGAGAAAGACTTGAGCCTCTAAGGAAAATTTCTTTTCTTTGGTGTGAAATGCTTTTCTCCGTAATGCACCTATTTATAGAACGAGGTGAGCAGATCTCCACCGCTGGATGGAACGATCTCTCAGATTCAATCCACGCTGGATTAAAGTCATCCTAAAACCCTGAAAAGCCGCTGGCGCTGGAGAGCGTGTAAGGGGACCGAGGGAATCTCGAGGCCGCGGGCGTATGCTTTAGCCGAAGCAGATTTGATCTGCCAGAATCACGGAAGGGATAAGCCGCGGACACAAGTGGGCCGTGATTTGGGCCCTGCCTCTGGATCAAGGCATCATCAGAAGTCGTGGGTGGAGGCCCGATGGGCCGAAGCTCGTAAAACAGCTTTGGACATGATGGGCCGAAGCTCAAAACGCTTTGGATGAGTTGGGCCGGATTTCGTGAATAGCTTTGGATACGCTTGGCTGGTTTCTCGCAATGCCTTTGGATGTTTTGGGCCAATAATTGTTTAAACAAGCTGAAACAGCTTGGTTTAAATAAAAGGATTTGTATGGATAATAACGTGAGCGTACCGTGCTCGAAAGTGGTTGGAAAGTGTACAGTTCGCGGTACAAGAGGTCCGAGGTTCAACCTCGCCTCTCGCTTATTTTTATTATGTTCGCTATGACATAATAAGTATAAAATTTGTACACATTATATTAAGCACAGCTTGTGCTCCAAAGTGGTTGGGGACAAAGGTTTCGTGCAAGCAGGTTGAGGTTTCAACCTTGCCTTCCCCTGTTATTTTATTTATGTCGCTTATGACATAATAAATATAACACGCGGAGCATATATTAATGAAGGCGTTCTTGCTTCGCTGGTTGGGAGCAAAACCTTCGTGTTCGAGGCCTGAGTTCTAACCTTACCTCTACAAATATTTTTGATCTCGTGATATGCTTGATATAACGGACGGTATACGGGTATGTACGGTATACATACGTATATACTTGCCTCATCAGATGTATACGTATATACAGCTCAGGCTAAAGATGCATACACGTATATACGGTGCATCGCATATACATACGTATATCTGATTGTACTAAGATGCATAATGTATATACGGGCCTGCATTTGCGGTATGATCACGTATATACCTGCATGTACAATTTCATACCAGAGTCGAAGCCGAAGTTGGTGGGCCATTGGTAGGCCCAAATAAGTAAGCCCAATTGTTCGTCAAGGCCCAATTGTTCGGCCTCAATGGTAGGCCCAAATGGTAGGCCCAAATGTTAAGCCCAATCGTTAGCTCCTAATAGTAGAGGCCCCTAAAATGTTAAAACCCAAAGTGGTTTGGGCCGGGTTCAAAATGTGGATGGTTCTGCTTTCTTCGCTCAATTGGCCAGCCTTAATGCTTAGCCCAAGGATTGAGCAAGCCCAAGTCATCATCATTGGGTCACATGTTTTATTGGCGTAAGCTTTGGAGAATGATTTGCTTTTGAGTGATGCATCTTAAGTTTTACTACTGGAGATTTACCGTGGATGCTAATTGAGTAGCCAAACACTTTTGTGGGGAGTGTTTACCGCGTGCTTGTATGCCAAGACAGAGTGATGAGGTGAAGATCTATGTGAGGATCTATGAGATAATCTATGTGAAGATCTAAGTAATGATCTATGTGATGATCCATGTGATGATTTTGTGTAATTGATGTGGAGTGATGTTGGTGTGCTTGTGTTGTGAGTTTACGCCAGTGATGAAAGGATTTAGTGGCCATAGGAATGTATTTTTATACAAAGGGCTGAGGCTTTGTAGATTACTACAGATTTGGAAAAGATGGAGATTCTATAGTTAGGTCAACCTTAATCGAGAGGAATTGATTTCTTACAGCTTTAAATTTCTCGGACGAAATTTCTTTTAAGGAGGGTAGATTAGAATACCCCTAAAAATCCAAATTAAATTCTGTGGATTTTAGAAATGATTTCACGATAGTGGGAGGCGAAAGTACGAGGCTCGGAGGAATTGTGGAATTAGTTCGAACGATTAATTTTCTAAAAACGAACGTTATTTAGGTCTCAAAAAGTGACTTTTTATACATTGGGAATTTGGGAAAACTTCCTTCATGAAAGTTGTAGAGGACATTAAACCGAAAAGGCAGCATATGTGGTAATGAAAAATCGGAGTTCGTATGCGAAAGTTATAAGCAAAATATGAAAGTTACTGTTTATGGTAGATTGGTATAAATTTGAAATGTTATCTGTAGCCAGGTAACTTTTCTTTTCTTTTCTCTCTCCTTCCCCCGTGCTCTCTCAGTCTCTCTCTTCTCAACTCTCTCTTTCTCTCTTCTGCAACCTCCTCTTTCACCACCTCTAGACCACCAAATGGCGAAATAGCGAGCATCGATAGACTCGCCTCTTCCTCCTTATCACGCATGTGGGAGTTGTTTACTTACGATTTGGCCTAAATGTGGAGATCGGGGCCAACATTTTATCGTAGCAAATTAGTCAACGCCGCATTTCCGGCCACCTCCAGTCATAAAACCCAGTCCATTAGAAGCGCTTTAAGCCGCTCTTCATGCTCGCCAAGTCTCATAACCCTGATCGAAGCATGGAGGAAGAAAGCATAATTGGAAAATTTCACCGTATTAATCGGAGTGCTTAATTGTTCGCTACTTCAAGGTATTTTCTCGACTTTGTCACCGCTTGAGAAAGTGATTGGAAATGTTGAGATGATGCTGTGGATGAAATTTGGTGGCCGGAGGAGGTGGTTGACCGCCGCTGGCCGCCGTTGACCGCTTAATCGACCGCTTGTGGCGCGTATTCGACCATATTTTGAGTTTTTATTATCTAGGTGATGATCTACGCATCCTTACGAAGCGCTTTTGATATATTACAAGGTCATTTTAGAAAACGCTGATAAATAGTGAATTTATGTTTTGACGCTACTATTTAACGCTTTTACGCTTTTATCTTCGTTTACGCATCCGTGAGGATCTGACCATCGGTTTTACTTCAAATTTGGATATGATGATCTTATGACTGTCCCAAAGGGCTTTGTGTGGTCATGGGCTAAGATCCACCGCTGGATCTTCGTGATAAATGTAAAACAATGATTCGAAGGCGATTCGTGAGAATCCAATCGGCCGATTTTCGTATAATTTTATGGAGATGTTTGTTAGAGTGATTCAAGAAGATCTGACCATTGATCTTTTGTGATATTTTGGAGGATGATCCTAAGGGCGCATCCGTGAGGATCCCGACCGCTGGATCATCGTGATAATTAGGATCCGACCGCTGGATCATCGTGATAAATTCGACCACCGTTGGATCATCATTAAATTAGAATCCCACCGCTGGATTTCCGTGATATGTGTTGTTTATGAATGATTGCTAAGTTAAGATCGTATCCGACTAGGTGATTGACTCGCTTGAGTTGGTGGACCCATCGTGGATCGTGATTTTGAGCCGAATTTGAAGACGCAATGGGATTATCGAGGTGAGTAAACCTCACGTGGTTCATATTACTTAACCCAATACAATTAATTGCTTTATTTTGTTGCAATCATATGAACTATTGTTGGTGTTACTAGACATTCTCGTGAATGTCTGAGATATATATTATTACGTGAAATAATATGTATTGTTGGAGTTGTGTTGAGTTTATTGTTGAGAAACAATATATTGTGAGAGGTATTGAGTTTATTGTTGAGAAACAATATATTGTGAGAGGTGTTGAGTTTTATTGTTGAGGAACAACAAATTGTTGTGATCTGTGGAGATCACTAGGTCACGCAGGTGACCATGGCATCTATTAGTGAATCACGCCTCGCATCGGGCCGGTGGTTATTAATAGTATTAAATCGTAATCACGCCTCGTGGGCCTGACGCAGTGGTTACGCTCAGTTAGAGCTCTAGTCTCTGCTCGCCAAATGTGGAGTGACCTTATGAGTGAATTTGAGAGTAACTCATAAGTGTCAATATATATATGGTAACCTTATGAGGGAAATTGAGAGTAACTCATAAGGGTCTATATATATATATGAGTCTCTGCTCTACCAAATGTTGGGAAATCTTATGAGCGAATTTGAGAGTAACTCATAAGTGTCTATATATATATATGAGAGTGAGTGATCTTTATGAGCTAAATTGAGAGTAACTCATAAGTGTCTACATATATATATGAGAGTGAGTGATCTTATGAGCTAAATTGAGAGTAACTCATAAGTGTCTATATATATATATGAGAGTGAGAAAGTAACGGGTTTGTGGTAGTCTTGAAATCTAATAAATCAACAGTTCTTTTCTTGTTTACTCATACCGGCCGTAAAAAGCTTACCGGGTTTTGTGTTATGTTGCAACTCCCTACACTATTCAAATTGTGTAAAGCGGGTAATCCTACGCGATGACAGAGAACCGTGATCGGTGATGCGTAAGTGTTAGAGCAATTGTTAGAGTTTTACAACAATTGTAAGTTGTGAGGTGTGTTATGCTCATTTGAGCTTTATAATATATTGTGAGAGTGAATTGTAATAATGAACTCGAAGTTTCGAGATTTGGTTTTTTGTAATTGTAATTATTCAGGTTTCGGATTTGAATTTATCATTCAAAATCCAAAAGTTGATTTTGTCAATTCATGTTAAATTACCAATAAAGACACAAAAGAAGAGAAAAGAAAAAAATTATTCTTACATCTACCTAACAAATGCGTTAGTCTTCAACTTAAAGAAATTATGTAGTGGTTTTTGTTTCGCTTATTAACATTTCTTGATTGGATGCCAAGATTTTTTGGGGAGAAAATAAACTTTCCTTCGTCTTCTTCTTGCTTTTTTTTTTTTTGTAATGTCAATAAAAGAATGAAAATCTAAAACGATCCCACATAGGAAAGCTAACTGAATGAATTATGGTGATGTTGTTTGGGTTTCAAAGAGTTCCATAACCCTCCTTACTAACTAAATTTAAATGGAAAACCCCATAAACTTTTTTTGTTGCAAATAGCTTTGAGCTATCAAATCTCATGAGATTGTTTTGTTTCTCAGAAGCCTATGATCCAAAATGATCATACTTTTGGAAAGAAAGGAAAGGTTCTAGAGAAAAGAGATCGAGATCTAGCAGAGGAAAGAAATGATTTGACGGATCGAGAAGAAGAGAAGCCTCTATATACTTTATCAAGACGCCTCGACTACGTAAAATTATATATACCGCATGTCCTTGAATTCATGGATCACATGCTTGTTGTGGGCTTAATTTTGATCGCGAATGGACTCGAGGTTATTCTTTCAAAAAAAGAGAGAGGCTTTTATAGATTTTATTAGACAATGGGCATTGTGGGAAAATTAGGGGAGGTGCAAATGGCATATTGGTTATTTGTAAAAGTAAGTTGGAGGTGTATTGGCGAGGAGGTCCAAATGCCAATTTTGGAGATAAGGAATAGAAACTCCCTACCACAAAAACCAAATCTTCGAAATCCTATTGTCTAGGCTTATTCTTTTTTTTGAATAACCAGATTTTATTCTTTATGAGGAAAGATTTGTAAGGCCTCGTGAGTCGCGGACTTCAAGAGGGAATAGTAAAGATAGTATAAATTGTAGCGTTGCTGCGGTTTTGAATAAAATCTGAAAGTTTAGGAGGATAGAGCATCTCGCTAAGAACTAACATACATCATGTTTTACTGAAATTTAGTGTTCAAATACAGATTTACATGCTGTCATTCAAAATGTTGCCAAAAAATAACTCGCTCTACTTATAGGCTAACCACTAGTTACAACAAATGCCTAATCTGGTTCAAAAATAAGTGATGATGTCCATCAAAGATATATGCATGCCGAGATGTTGTTAGCCTAGTGATGACCAGTGAGTGGAGGTTGTCCAAAAAGTTGCTTCCCTCCAAGTTCTATTTACACAAAAAAGTGCCGTGTGACACTTGGTACATTTTTTCTTTTGATGATTTCGCTGATGATGTTGCTGATTCAATACCCGCTTCTCTCACCGTGGGAAGTAAGAAATTATAAAAAAGATAGTAAAAGTCGTAAGAATTATAAAAGATGCAAGCTTCTTATCTCAAATAACAATAGTCGAAGCAATAGATATGTCCGAGCATCGAATTGTAAGTTCCTTAAACCACAATAAATTCAAATTTCAATCAACAATTTATTCAATACAAATCATCAACACCACTATGAAATGGATGAACCCAAACAATTGCGTAAGCTAAGCTGAACGCATGAAAACACAAAAGCTATCAACGCCACGAAAGTTAAAACCAAAAACCCTGCTCTAGAGAATGCTAATGCCATCTTCTTCAATTTTTCTATCTCAAGTGTCTTGTTATCTTTTATTCTCTGATTTTCAAATGCATCCGCCTTGCTCGAACAATCTATGGTACAACTTCTTTGATAAAGCCATATTATCTCAATGTGCTAGGACCACAATGCAACAATATATACTAACCTTCTTTTTCATGCTTTTGTTTGGCATCCAAGAACTAGTGAGGGACACTCATCGGCATTGTTTTACGTGACCGAGAAGAAGCGCCCAAAGTTCTCAGATAATACGCCACCGTGTTTTTCTAAATAAATCCATTCAGCTGAATTTTTTCCATTCACTTCCTGCAAATTGAAAACAAAAAAATGCCATGCATGAACGATATATTGACAACAAAACACAAATACACAAATGCATGGCCTTCATACACTCTAAATGGGACCTTGATTCAAAATTAAGGGCAAAGAGGGTCCAAAGGATATACTCAGTAAAGGAAAAATTAAAAAGAGCCATATTCAAGGTGTTGGGAGGGAGGGACACAATAGAAAGAGCAAAATGATCTCAAGCCGCACGGGTAAATCTAATGTTGTAAATGCTGCATTATTTGCACGAAGTCAGTGAACTAAAGCAACTATAAACTAATGCAAACACGCATTCCAATTCTATATGGACTTAACCACATTATCCTAAATATGTTATACAACTAACCATACCAAATTTGAATATGAGTAACCCAGTAAACGTAAGAAAATAAACATGAGTAATCAGTGTCCGTAAGTCATATTTGAAATAAGCAAAAGCTGAACTTGCTTTAGAGGAAAACTTAAAACCGGGTCACAATTCACATAACAAATCGCACTACTTTGGAATTGGAAAGCTTCATGAACTTGGAGTGGTTCTTGAACATAAATGGACCGTGGATCCATGCTTTATCGCTTGGCTTTTTATGGATATTAAATCCCAAATAGGCTAAGAGATTGATAAACATAAATAAAATATATTAGAAAACCATGCTAGATTAGCATGCCATGAAACCTATAAAAGCTGAAGTGACTGCATAATGAGAATACCTGGGAGGATAGTTGACTGGAGATCCCGTTCTCGCATAAATCACAATCATGCACCGCTTCTCAACAGTCCCCACACAGTGATTGAGGAAAAGTTCTAAATGGTAAATAGTAAAATCAAAAATCCATCAATTCAATTGAAATTTTTATCGATCTAACTGCAATAAATTTATCTATGAGAGAAGAACAAAATTACTTACCAAAAGAGTGATTTTTTTGTCTGAAAGATATCCGAATGTAATCTGTGTTGGAATTACATAATTTTCTTCTTCAGAAAGAACCTAGAATCATGAAAAAAAATCCACCCCTGAAAATTAAGATAACAAACACATGTTTGAAGCCCCAATCGCCATTCAAAGGTCAAAGTAAACATAAAAACAATAACCCACTTATTGATTAAGCAAGGCCAAAATTAACCACCTGATGCCTCAGAATTCCAAAGATCCATTGGAGCAAGCAATCAAAATGTCCCACCGTACCACATGAAAAGAAGAAGAAGCTTGAGCTATGAAGATCACTCAAGAAAGTTTGTCCTGCACTCAAATTCCCAGAAAAAAAAAAAAGCTGTCAAGAAAAAATCAACCCAAATAAATTAGTGACAAATTTATGAAGATCACTCAAGAATATTATGTAGTATAAATTTGTAGTGAAATTTGCACCCCAAAATTGCAAACCGTACACCCCCCTTTAATTTTTTAATAATATTTCATCCCAAAATTTTCTTTTGCAATCTCTAAAATTAATCACGATTTTTCTTTTCTCTTTCTTGGGTCTTTTCTTCCCTCTCTCTCGTTCTCATCTCCAAAATCACAATCACGCATAACTCTTCCTCTCTCTTCTCCAATGTGGCTCCGCTTGATCGGGCTCGACGCCATGAAGCTTCATTGGAATGATAGTCAGCCATCAAGTCTGCCAAGTAAATGGATGTAATGGAGGATCTGAGATGGTATGAGTATAAGCTTCGCCGAGGATCTGAGATGGTCGGAGATCTAAGAATACGTATGTAAACGCAGTATCTTGCAGGCCTCCGAAAAAAATTCTTCCGTGCAGATTGTTCCGGAATTAGCCTAAGAGTTATTGCAGCGTAAAAACAAAATGCAGTAGTTCAAATTCACCATCGACCAATCAATCGGCGGTAAGTTGACGCATGAGGGACGCGATAATGGTCATTGGGAACCAATAATATTTAAGCATGCAAGATGAGTAAAAGAGGATTTGGCCTGAGATGGTCGGGCTTTACGCCTGATACCCGGAATTATTGTTCGGGATTGGGGCAATGTAAAAGCAACTTGGAGCCGCCCGCAATTGATGAAGATGAAGGTCGCGGTGGTTGTTGATGGTCACGTATAGGTTCGATGTCTCTCTCTCAAAGTTTATACTCCACCTCTTATCCCATCAATTCAACACCCAAAGATACTATATATCTTTACTCGACAGAATTGAAATTTCCAATCCATATAGAAATCCATCGCCAAAACAACTGTACGCCGTGATGGTTTCTTTTTAATCCAATCGAGAAGCATCGTGAGAGGTCAATCTATTCTCCGTACTCCGCCGACGCCGGCTTGACCTCGACCTCATCTTGATTCCTGGCCACCTCGCCGCTTTGACTCGACCAAAGGTGGCGCCTTTAACCCCTCTTGGTGGCGTGGTGCTAACCATGGCCTCGTGATCGTCCACTCAAAGACTGGAAGGAGATGATACAATGCCGTCGGTGAAGCCGCCGCAACTCGGCGCGTTTTCCCGCATTTTCCTGGAACTACCCGCAGAGATTGAGCCATGCATTGGTATGAAACTTAATCTCCTCCTGAGCCTAAACGCGTGTTGGGTGTAACTAGTTTCGAATTTAAATGTCGTAGCTTAATGATCTCTGCGGTATCTCGGGTTGGTATCCGACGCCACTTGCTGGCGTAGTCGTCACGCAATCGCTCGGCTCTCGACCATTTCCCGCATCATTGAGTACCTTTAATTCCTACCCTGGTCGAGTTTAACTGGGCTAAGCACAACTTGGAGCTTCGAGGCCGTGATTGTTCTTCGCTATGTAAACGCTGTAACTCGCGAACTCTCGCTTGGATTTTGTGGCACCAACGCTCTGGAATGGATAGAGGCTTTGAATTCCCCGAAACACGTGGTCAGCGTAGGGATTTTGAGGGTATTTTAGGAAGTGC
The DNA here is from genome assembly GCA_026586065.1 of Dioscorea zingiberensis. Lineage (NCBI taxonomy): Eukaryota > Viridiplantae > Streptophyta > Magnoliopsida > Dioscoreales > Dioscoreaceae > Dioscorea > Dioscorea zingiberensis. The sequence continues at coordinate 27,833 of JAGGNH010000145.1, forward strand.
AAAGAGACTTAGGATGAAATATTGTTAAAAAATTAAAGGTGCGGTGTGGTTTGGTACTCTTTAGGGTGCAAATTTCACCCCCTAACACATCACATACAGTGGTTATTGTTTTATATCGTGATTAATTTTGGCCTTGCTTTAGTCGGGACATACCATGTTAGATTTATTTTTCGCTTACGATATTATACTTACCTTCTCAAGCCCGTAGAAAATTCCGCTCGCCAATTGAATAGGGAAAGTATAATATCATGTAAGAAGGTAAGACACACTACACCATCTGTTTCAATTTACCTACGCTTTTCACCAAGTCACGTCTCCCAGTATTGTCTTTTGCCGTTGTTCATCTCAATGCCGCCTCGATACATGGATCGCACAATACCGTAAAAATCGGTTGCCTGATAAAATTTAGTACAACAGCTAGCATTACCCAGTCAAGTTGTTCAATACTCACAAGAAATCAACAAATGCTTATATACTTATCAAGTTGTCTCAATTCTCGCGGCCGCATAACAGTGGGCTTATATGCTTGCCGCCACCAAGGTCGCTGCATAACAGGGCTTATATGCTTGCCGCCACCGCGTCGGGTCAATGCACAAATGTAGTTGAAATTCCCATTGTCTATCCATTATTGATATTATATAGGTTTCTCCTAAAAAAACTCATAAGTTGCCCTGTTTTGCTAGACAATGGCTTTTCTCATTCTTTTTAGTCCTTAATGTATTATAGTTAGATAGCTCATACAACAGTGCTTTTGCTAGGCATTTTATGGCGCGAATAATTATTAGACAATAGTTTTAGTCGAATAGAATGGTCTCAATGACATTCAAAAGACCAACATTCTCGCATATATATGGAATCCAAATGACAACACATTCTAAAACAAATTCATTTATGTAAAGATCCTATACATTCATCCATATATTCAACAAAAGTTAATTCCATCCCAACATTAACCCTAACCATAAACTTATACTTGTCCATAAATGCGACGCATTAACGCCCTAAACCTCACAAATAAGTGAAAACAATGCACCATGCCAGCAGCTTTTAAGCCTTAACTCCTTTTATGCTTGCTAAGATAACCATATTTACAACATCAACCGCAGTTGGCAGCAACAGCGGATCATCAATTAAATTGCTAGCCGGAATGGCAATATCCTCTAGGACCCCGCTTATGTCCTCGCGACACCAACCTTAGACATAACAAACAACAGAAAAGTATTAAGAGCGAGTCGAATTGCAACCTCGTGATTTCAATTATTTAAATAAATTATTCTCCAAATACCCTCGTATTTCTGATATAGATCGGTGGTACACGCCCATTAACAAATTGAATCAAGCTGTGTTAAAAATCATATTAAAGAGAAACCAAAAATCTCACCCAAAGGTAAAAATGCTTCTTGGTTCACTATACCGCATCGACAATATGAAAATGAAAGCTTAGATCACAAATCCATAACTTAGGACATAGATAGCATATAATATTGATCTAAAGCAAAACTAATGAAAATTGAAAAAGAAAACTAAAAGTGGAACGGTAAAATGTTGGTGAAAAATAGATAGAGGAATTAAAGCAACTGCCATAGAAAGACAAATAACATTAGAAAGAGTGCAAAGCCGTGATTTGGCATAATTCAAACTAGTATCCAAAGCAAAACAGAGATAGTGCAACACATTCCAATCACATTAAATCGAAACTTACCACTCAAAAGTTACCTGCCAATAGATGATAGCCTGTCTTAAGGCCCCTTGATCCTAGAAACCACTTTGGAAACACATACTCAAGACCTCAAGATACCACATTTCACTTAATGAAAATGCATTGTTCTTAACAAATTATCTAGCTTGTCAAGAAGGTTAACAATCTTTTTGAACCTCTTCGTAGCATTGAGACTGTGATCCTTGCAAAGCGAAATTTTCAAATCCAAAGAAGGGCCATTTCATAGTTTTCTAGATATTTGTTTACCTGAAATAAGAAACTCAATGTTAACTCGTCTCAGAAAGCATGAGATACAAAATTCTCAATAGATTTAAACATATCTACAAAAGAGGTCTAACTGAAAATTGCTCCTCATGATATAGTATAAGATAAGGTCTACTGCTCCAGCTTTCAAGCATCTCATAATAGCAATTGTAAAACATGGGACAAACCTTCTTCAAATTTCAAAGCTGTCATGTTTAGTTGACAAGATAAAGTATCCCCGGGCCTTTAAAAATCCTATTCATCTCTAGAAGATGCTTACTCCTGCAAAATGAAAGAATATCATGAAAATGTTACTTAAAGTAGGATTTGAAAAATTTAATAAAGAAAAAAATAAAGAATTAGAGGCATGAAGGCAGAAAGGTATTGCATCATATTAATGATAACGAAATCATTATAAATTGCAATCATCACAAATATACAAGCAATCTAACATGTATATTATAAATTGCATCATATTAATGATAACTAAATCAACAACCACATCAACAAACACAACAACATATATTATAAAACCTATATGCTACACTAGTACAAAATAAGAGAGAGAGCTTAGCAACACTCACCAAAAGTGCTTATCTAAGCTAGTTTGCCACAGCAATAAGCTTATCTACCTCCACCAAATTTCCTTAGTTCATCCTAAAAATAATACAAAAATAGCAAATGGTCTTGGCAACCAATCCATACCTATAAAACCATACCTTAATTGACAACCTTTGCTTTTCAGATCCGCAGACGCTTTGCTGCAAAAGCAATGCAAGAAAAACATGAATCAAACCAAGTAGAGGTAGGAGGAAAGTTTTACAAAATTAAATGAAGGATTTCCACTTTATAAAAACGGTAAAACACTTATTGAAGAATTTTATTACTAATTGTACTAAAATAACATTATAGACAAAAAAAACACTAATGATGCTTTGTAATAGCTCTCACTAAGACTTCCTACAAAGCAAAAACACACACCCGATCTCTATGGATCGCGTTTTTGATATCTCTCGATCGCTTCTATGAGCAGAAAAGCTATGAGAATTAGCTTAGAACAAAAGGCAGTTACTTGGTTGAACCTCAAAGAACACCAAAGATAAGAAATATCAACTTTGGAGGAGCTTATATATTTTTTGATGTATTGTGGTTTCTATACATGCATCGCTTATAGCAAGAACTATGCTAGTAGCAAATATAAAAAGCGTAAGTACAAAAGAAAAATTGAAAGTAAAGTCCACGGTCTTTAATCAATCTTTTCTTAGTACAATATACTTTTAGTACAGCTATATGTTTAACGCTCTTTCGACATACACCCTTTAACCCCATTTCATGACCTATCTTTAACTAATTAACTACCCCGTTGTCCCAACCATTTCAGATAATTGAGTATTGCTTTGAAAAAGTCCAAATTGGAAAACAAAAATAAGGGAAGCCAACTGAATCAAAGTCCAAGTCATATCTATATCGAACCAAATTTGAATATCATTTATGTCCTCATGACTGAAATTTATATCCAAAAAAAAAAAGAGAAAGAACAGTAGTTAATTGTGAAAAATGTTGAAATTGTAATCTTGGTTGTAGTAACACTTCAAAACCCAAGATTCTAAACCCTATATAATTTTATTCTATATTTGTGGCTGATGTAGTAAAGCATAATGCCAAAACCCCCATTAAAAACAGTAATAGCGAAAAGACCGAAAGCCAAATAGGAGACAGAGCATTTCCATGATGCTACAAAGATGGCCATAAGTCGTACATCCGATTTCAATAGGGTAACAATCAAGTTGACAAACTAACTCAGAAAGTAATTAATTTCTTTTTATCATTTAGTTTTTCCTTTTAGAGTCTGCTAGCACAATTATTATTATTATTATCCAAACAAATAAACTCTTTAGTTTCTATTCTATAGGAAAAATGTATGAATAACAAATGGTTATCCATGAAGAATAGAACCGATTGAACTCTCTTGAAACTAAAAGTCTATAATCATCGATGGAAATGTAATAGATCAGAATATAATGATTTAGAAATACAATGTTAAGAACTCATTCTTGAAAACAGAACACCCTCACAATCTTAAATTGTTCCATGAGGAGTTTAAAATAAAATCAAAACCTCATGATCATCGACAAAGATTTCAACAACCGTAATGATAGCACAACGATCATGACAAGCAAGTAGTATAGGCCACTATGCACATAAAGAGAAACCACAAAAGTTCCTTCAATTTGATAAAGCCAAATAAACCCTTTTCAAAAACAATTACTACTACTTAGGGATCCATAAACTCCCCAACCAGCCTCAATCAGAAACAATTAGCCCAACCAAATGCTAGAACTAAATGGTCCGTAATAAATATGCAAAATCTGGAAAAAAAAAAAAAAAAAAAAAAGGGGTGGGTGGGTGGGGGTAAGATAGCTCTTCGCTTTCGCATGGAATCAACTTCATCAATAGGCTAAAAAGGCTAATTACACCTACTGTTATAAAACAGATATGTAAATGTTAATGATACAGAGCCAAAAATTTCATTCTTTTCTTTAATATATCAAATGGGTTTATCAAAAGCTAATGGGTTTATCAAAAGCTAAGCATTATAACTAAAAATATGCAAAATTTGAATGACAAAGAACTAAAGTTTCCCCAATCTTTCTTCTAAAGTTTATCAAAAGCTTCAGACTTTAATCACACAAATGGCTATTCAAGAATACCCAGAGAGTAAAATCAAAACAAAGTTGAGTACCTAAAGTTCAGAGGGAGCTGGTGAATGAGCTGAAAGGCAGATCGAGCTTGGGCAACCCAAAAAAAAAAAACACATCTAACACTTCGCACTTCAGCCTATTTGCCTGAAATCTCTTAACAACCTACCGACATGATATCAATGATTTCGTGATTCACACTAATTTTTCTTCTCTTTTCTCATGGTTTCCCCATCATCCATACAATCCTCGACGCAACTCCCGGTGTTCCGCACCATGAAGTTGTTGATGGAGGTTTAAGTTTGAGAGGATCCGCCTCTCAAACCGCTTAGTAGAGACGGGTTCGCGGGTCCGAGAGCTGGCCGAGGGCGGGCCGAGCGACCGAGAGAGACGCAAGTTCGCGGTCCGAGAGCCGGGCCGAGGACTGGGCCGAGAGACTGCTCGTAGGGTCCGAGAGGGCTGGCCGGTGGTCAGAGCCGGACCGAGGGATGAGAGTTAGGAGAGAGTGATTTTCACCGAGGCGGACCGGTGTTTTGCTCGATGGAATGGAGAGGGAAAGAGTTGAAAGAGTATAAGTGTTAAAAGTATAAGTCAAACCCTAACTAAAGTCAGCCTATTCATTGTATCCAAAAAAATCTAAAACTCTACGATTATCAAATAAAGTGCATTGTCTCAAACTCATGTAACAACAGACAAATTAAAACCATTGTCGAACTTTCACTTAAATCAAACAACATCTTTTCAAGAGCTATTGACTTACAAGATATCGCATAAATGACACCTAATACATGCTTTGTGTGGATCGAAAATAATCGACAAAGAAAAAATCAACAATTGTATAAATGAACCTTGGACAACATCACATAATAACTGTTGTTCAATTAATTCATCTGCATAACATCAAAAAATAAACCATTGTCCGAAATGCTATTGCACGAGCAAGAAAGAAAACTGTTGTCTAATTCAAAACTCGCATTTACACAATATTTCGGCCGTCAGTTCCGATTGAATCGTGACAGCTTAAAATGTTTGTTGTCGCCCTGATATGTTGTCCGATTCAAATTGGTGTAGTGACACTACTTATATAAGTCTCCATCAATTAGCTCAAAAGATATTCTTTTCCTCCTACCTTGGTTGTGTATTACAAATTTGAGGTAGAACGTAACAATCGCTTTTACTTTATAAAACCATAGAATGCAACTCACACTCTTGAATTGAAAACAAAAAATCTACAAAAAATAAATGAATCTATAGATAAAGTAGAAGCAATGAGAGCAATGTATGAGCTGAAAAAGTACCTTGATTGGCGTGATCCAAGCCTTTTCCTTTCTTTCTTCGCATCCTTGCACTGCTTTTACAACAGTATAAATCCGGGCCAGAACAATAATAATAGAAGGTGAAACCTGCGATACAAAAAGCAATCACAGCTTTAACATTCAAAACACGCATCAAAATCATCAATCCCTAAACATGATCTCGAAAGAGCCGCTCAGATTTGAGAGAGAGAGAGACAGAGACAGAGAGAGAGGAAGAGAGAGAGAGAGTGTTGAATAAATCTATATAAACATGCGTGATCTTGCTTTACTAATATTACCCAAATTTAGAGTATAGATCTTGCTTACTAACATTACCACAATTTTCTATGTTAGTTCCAAACGTAATTCTCTATCCCTAATCAATAACAGACTCCATATCAATTTTTCAACAAAAAATCAAAAAATCAAAAAATTCTCACCCAAGGTCGTATTCTCTCAGAAAAGCCTCCAACAAATATATTTCTCCACAAAAAAGAACGATGCAATCTAAACGTGACACTCCCCACAAATCAATCAATTATTTACAAACTAAATCATACAATACTTATCATTCATAAGTAAGTTGGAGTGGATTCAACATGCAGAATCAAAGCCAATAGTTTAGTCCGTAATCAATAGCTTACCCATCCCTTTAGTCTTTAGCTCAGAATTTCTCTTCCATTTCTTCCAAAAATCACCCTCCACCTTTCTACTAAATCAACCACACACACCCAAGAATTTATCACAAAAAGACCAAATCGTACACAAACCCAACACTCTCTCACAAAAACCCAACAAATAAGTGCTTAACCTAATAGAAATGCAACATAACAACGACATGCAACTCCAAGCACTCCAACAATCGCGAGATACCTCTAGATGCTAAGAGCCAAACAAAACAAAGAGAAAAAAGAGAGAGAGAAGATCGGCCAATAACCCAACACCTTTTGACCTAACAAAACAAAACAAACACCGACACGCAAAGGTAGAAAACCGAGAAAAACATTAACCCATTGAAGCTAAATCATATGCACCTGAAGCTTCCACCAAACCCGAATCGCCAACAAAACAAAAATCGCCAAAGAAAGTACTCTTCGCTTTCCTCAATCTAATTTCCAAACTTCCTTCCCTCCTCAAGTTAACAACAAACCCATAAACTCCTCGCATCACCGAAACCCCAAATCAGCCACATGCAAGGAACAAACAAACACTAAATCAAGGAACACATACACTATCACAACATGCGTAACTTATTCTCTCAGAATCCTCTCCCAAGAACACAGAGCTCGAGGCAAAACTAAGAGAAAAAAAGGTCGCGGTCCACCGGGCCATCACGCTTTATAGCCAAGCCAAACCGAAAACCGCAATTAAGCCACCGATGAAGCGGCAAAACTGGCCCTTTCATAGTATCACTGCTGAGCCTGGGTATCGTTTCATAAGCCGGCGAACAGCTTAACCGAGAATTAGAAGTTTAAAGATATGTACTGCAGCATCAAGTATATGGAATTCTAGGGATATACTTGAATGGAAGGTCAGCATTTCTTCATTTGATGACTTCATGATTTACCAAAAATAAAAACACTAGAGCCTTTAGGCTATGTTTGGTTCAAGTAAAGTAAGTATTATATATGAAAGGAAACTTGTTCATTTTCTGTGTTGGGGATGCAAAGGAAATGAAACCATTTCCTCAAGGAAAGAAAATAAGGGGAAAAGTGGTTCCTTCCAAACCCCAAAGGAATCATTTTCCCCTTATTTCCCTTTTGCATTTATTACTCACAATATATTATTTTATTACATCAAGCTATACAAATTTTTTAACAATTTTCTTGATCACTTTCCTCTTACGCTACCAAACATCGGAATGGAAAGTCATTGGGAAATTTCTATTTCCTTTCCCATGGAAAAGACAAATGAATTACTTTTCTTCCGTGAACCAAACGAGACCTTAGTTAGTGATAGAAGGTGGGCTTTCCACTAGGTCTGGAAAATACACATAAACTGAACTATACCTAATTATTTTTAAGGGGAGCTGGATAATCTTTGTTATTTGTAGGTTGCGTTTTGATGCTTATATTTCGAGCTGTATTATTTTGATGGAGATATCGAAGTTCCAGATCACAAGGAGAACGTGGTATATTTGAAAGATATACTGTCCTCAAGTTTGAAAATGCAGTGTAATTAGCCGCATTCGGTTTTAAAGTCCTTTGAAGGTCTCCGCAGTCACTATTATTCCTATATCCTGGAGTTCAAGCTTGTGCATATTCACTCATTCATGGAAATGATCAGTATGTGCTGGACAATATTGACAGAAATACAAATGTTGGGCAAATTTATATATGGTCAACCGTCAACTAACGATAAGCTATTAGGAAAAATGATTGTTGACCAGCAGACTTTTAATTAATTCTATTTATAGCCTTAATCTTAAGTGGCATGGCATGACACACACACAATATAATTATTCGCCAAGCTAGTCATATTATTTGATTATCATGTCATTTTGGTGAAAAGACTATATCTTGCCTATTTAAATCCTTATGGTTCTAAATCATCTAACTTATTTTCTTATAGTCAACATATATAGTTTTACAAAATCACAGAATTGTTGTTCATCAATGAAACTCATATGTTGATTACCTCCATGACACAAATTTTTTCTTCCCATCTTTTGTTGTTGTTGTTGTTATTGTTTATATCAGACTAGAATACGTACTACTTAATTATATATTGATTTCTTGCTCCATCCCTCCCATTTGTACATTGATTCCTAGCAATAAACCTTCCATCGTTATTCTGATGTTGGTCAATTCTTCTGCAACTTTTGGCCAGGCAAAAATCAATGAATTTGTTCGATGGTAAAAAAAGAGAAATCCATTGATAAAGTAAGAATCAATTCGAACATTTATTGCCAATGATTGCCTATAAAGAAACATAGATATAGGAAGAAGAGATAGAAAGAAACGAAATGCACTGGTAATAGAGAGATAGGAAGAAGAGAAAGGACTTAGGATGAGAAAAATTATGAAATCTCAGATGGAATTTTAACTTCATCAATTAAAAATTTCATTAATTGCAATTTTTATTGTTTGGTTGTATCTATTTAAAATTTAGAATGTGTGATAAGTTAAGAAAGTTTTAAAAAAGCATATTCTAATTAAAAACCTAGCCGCAAGCAGAGAGCACCTACACAAAGAACATCGCTTCCCCCGGTTCTGGCTGCAACATGGGTAGCGTATCACTGTTGCCCCGTGATACGCCGGATTCGTAATTTGGTTGCCCGGCGCGGGTCCGGAAAAAGGGGTGTTGGCTCAGTTTCTCGGGTGTGACGGGTGGACGCAGTGTTTTGGGCGGCCTCTCTAGACGCCTTTCTCGCAGCTGCTTCGCGGCAGCCAAGGTCTGGTATGGATTTCCGCATCCAAAGGTGGGTGGATGTTGGAGTGGCCGGGCTGCTCTGCGGCTCAAGGGGCTCGTGGCACCGCTGAGCAGAGCCTCATGGGGACTCGCGGCCAAGTGGGCGTGGGTGATGAAGCTCGGCATGACGCTGCTTCTAGTAGGCGTGCTCGTGGCGTAGGCTTCGAAAGCGGCCGAGGGCGCAGGAGATGCGGTCCGCCTCGCAGAAACTTTTTTTGTCGGGCTTGAGTCAGCCTCTTTCTTTGGAGTCAGCTTCTTTATTGGGTTTTCTAATTCTAGGCTAGGGTCTTTTTTGCCCCAAGGCTATTTATATGTTTCTTTAGTTTGTTCTAAATTCACAATAATTCCTTGTATTAGGAAACTAGGCAATCATGTGCATCTATGTCTCTTTAGCTGCCTCGAGTAGCACCAATCGGGGAGGATATTCGCTATTTCTACGTATTTGAATTTACAATGAGTAGGACTATATGTAACGCACTCAACTCTGTGGGTACTACCACTAGCTTCTTGTCTGCCTATCAATGACAAATTTAAGGGTATGTAACGCCTATTCAGCTTGTGATGAATATATTGGCACCCGTTTCAGTTGGATTCAAAAAGTTAAGAAAGTTTAAAACAAATAAATAAATAAAATAGGATAGTGAGAATTGGAGGCTCCTACTCTTTCGAGCTTACCTTGATATACCTAAAACTAGGGTTTAGTGTTGCCGGTATATGGAAGCTCGGCCCCCTGACCAGGCAAGGCTACGCGCGCATTCTCAAGGTGGTGGAAACGCATCGTATACGGGCCGCTATGGCCCAAGTTTTGTCTCGATCTCTCAGAGCTCTATCGTGGCACTAGGGCCCGGCTAGTTCCAGTGCTTTTAGTTTCGCGGCGCAGTATTGGCCTCCAAGTTTGTTCCAGCCTCGGGCGCCCTTCTAGGTTGGTGCAGATTGGCATTTGAGAAGTCGCACCATAGGTGTAGGGCTCAAGCGTTCGGGCTTTTGAAGTAGCGCCAGGCTCGATCATGGCATGCTGAGGGTGCGAAGCTCGAGCGCTTCATTACGCTTTCACTGGCCGACGGAGGTATCCTGTGCCTCCTCGCTGATCGCTTTGAAATAGGCTTTCGGTGGGGCTTTAGGAGGACCTAGCCATGGTGGGAGGAGCCGGCGAGGACACCGGAACCGGAATGGCTGGGCTACTCTTCCGTGAAGGCCGGTCCGGGTCCAAATTTAGTGTGAGGAAGATGGATCTTGGCAGCCGGCTTGGGCCTCTCGCCTTTGCCGGGTTAAGTGGCTCTGCGCCCTAATGACATGGGTTCTTTGTTTTGGCCCAGCCTCTCTTTCATATTCACTTAGTTTGGGCCGACTGGCTTTTGGGGAGGTAGTCAATTTCTTTCTAGCCCTATTTCTCTCGCCTCCCCGATGTTACCGTGAGACCGTGGTTGATTCATTGAAACGCATATTACCATTTGGGTCTTAGGCGCCAAGATGTTCAAGACAAAGGGTTCCATCTTCAGATAGGGTAGGGTTAGGGAAGTTTTATTTTTTGTGCTTTTCTTTCCTGCAATTCTTTTAGGTTTTAGAGTTGTTGGATAGTAATAATTTGGTCGCCGCTTAGGCAGCTTTGTATTATGCTCTCGGACATTTTAGTTTAGGCACATCTGCTTTGTGCAGATTTTGAACTGCTTCATCGCATTTTTATTATGAGCTCGGGCTTGACACAAAGGATATCGCTTGATTTAATGAATGGAGCTCGCTACTCTCGCTTCCTAAAAAAAAAAAAACCTTTGTTTTGGAAATGAAAATTGAATATTGCAAAGGAATTCGTAAGTGACCTATATTTTGTGGAAATTGAAGTGGGAAATTTAAATAATGAATTCTTTCATTTTTTCCACAGTGGAAATTTAAAATTTCCAATCTGGATAATGCCAAACGAGAGAATTGACGCTAGAAATTATGAAATCTTCACTTTCAATTAAATTCCATCATTTTTTCCCTCATCCAAAACACAATAGGAAGAGGAAGAGAGGCCTTTCTTTTCAAATTAAGGGTTATGGGTTTCTACTCATTATTTTTCCAAATTATATTTTTACCAAATATATCAAAAATAAAATGAAATGTAAATGATAATTTTTTGGACAAGTAATAGAGATTTCATTTAATCCCAAAGTCAAAACGGGCACATACAAATAATCCTCGTAGATGCTTGTACTCTAAACTCGCTGGGTCAAGCCAGTATAAGGAAAAATGGATACCATCCACTAGTAAATTGTTGCTCACTTATTCAAGAACCTACACAACTATGTCAATTCATCAAAACACAAAGAAAATCCACTCAATTATGGTAATTTAGGAGATTCATTAATATGATGTAAAAAGAACCCATAGATTGTGAGCTGAAAACAGAAATTGAAACTTGCTCTATTACTCCTTAGAATTAGGACAAGAAGAAATGGTGGGAGAAGTCAACCTTAATGGTTCCATAGTAGCATTAGTCTTCTTGTTCTTAGGGCGGATTCCTCGATCTTTGATCCCGTAGGCCTACCTTTTTCTTTTTGACCTCCTTTTGTTTTCATTATTCGCCTTCCCATTTTCCTCGTACCATTAGACCTCCTCAAGTTTCCATCAACCAAAAAGATTTTGCAGAAATGCGCAGTGAATTCTCGCATCTTTACCTCTTAGTAGGAGGCAAGAAAATCCTCTTCCTACCTTCCAAAGCACCACTTCCGTGCTATGCTTCAGCTTCTTAGGTGACACGCTCATAGACATAAAGTCTGCCCCTTTTCCTTTGCAAGAGGTTCATCCTCTAGTACCATAGCCAAGCACATCATCCGCGACTCATCTCGCACCTATAATCTGCATGTCTTATCACCATTGACCTCTTCTCCTTCCTAGGTTTCCTGTAGTAAATTTCAAATCCATAAACAACCTAATGTGCCATAGGAGATGGGATAAAAGTGTTGCACTCCCTAATTGAAACATGCCTTTTAGCAAAATTGCCGCCCCTTCAAGGCAAAGTAGCGCAAGAAGGCACGCATCCATCATTTCTCTTTGATAATTTAAAAGCATAATTTTTTAATTATTAAAAAGAAATATATATCCTTATATAAAAAGATCAAGCATGCATAAACAAAATATTAAGAAAAATATATATATGTTTTTAAATCAATCCATTAATGATTGTCATTAACTCCGCTTAACGGCCATTACATACCCTCTTCGCTACTATTCAAAGATACTGTGAGGTTGTGGGGATACTCATGTTGGTACATAGGACTAGACCATTCATTAAACAACTAGAGCTCGCTTAATAAAAGCGCAGCCTATAAGCTAATGTAGCTTAATAGGTTAACTAAAAAACTATACTCATTAGCACTCAAGAAGAACTAAAGAGCATAGGTCCCTAGAAAGAGGGAATTATTAGACAAATAAAACTAAAGACTAAAAATAGAAGGCCCAAAGGAAGCCAATCCAAGGCCTACCACAGCCAGACTCCTGGCCTCATTCCAATCTTTCCTCCTCGCGGCGCACCGCCACGCACCTCCCTACCGCATTACTTGGTATCCACTCGCCACACTTCACCTGCGAACCCCCAACCACCTAAACACGCTTCTAAGCACTCCCATCAATAATGCTCCATCGCCATAGCACTTCCATCGCATTAGAACAACACACCACGCACCTCCATCAAAAGCCATTGGATCGAGCCATCCCAGGATAGACCTTAGAATCCCAATCACCGCCCCGAAGCAACGCGAACTAGGAGATGTTGGCCACCACCACCGACGAAAGCAAAGCTTGGAGGCCTAAGCCGACTAGAGTTTAAGGATGAGAGAGAGGTGGCTCCGCGGAGAGAAAGGCTTCTTCTTTCTCAAAAATATAAATATTTTTGTTCCCTCTCTCCCAAAGATATATGATAATATTGACACAAATTTATATTACTTTTATTATCCATTTCCATATTCAAATCTCATTTCTCATTTTGTTTATTCATGAAAGCTTTTGAAGAAAAAATGATTCAAAAGAAAAAAATGCATTCAAAATTACTTGGTGAATTACACAATAACAAAATCTATATATATAATGCAACAGAAAAAAAATTAGATAAAGGTTTTTCTGATTAGTATAAAAAAGATCATGAAATGAGGGATAGAGTGTTATCGTAAACTATACCAAATAAGCCTATGAAGCAGCATATAAGATAAAGCTAAATAAAAACAATAGAATGAGCAAATTTAATTTTGTAACCTAGCTAAAACAAGAGAGGCAAAACTATAAAATATGAAACATTAGGGCTTGAAAACAGATATGGTAATTTATTTTATTTTTAATTAGTTACCCAAGAATGACTTTTTTCTCAATAATTATTTCAGTTTTTCTTGAGTTTCTCGCTCTCTCTAAAACCTAGTCTGCCTAGGGTATGGTTTTCCCACTCCTGACTACCTCCGTCTTTGCCCTCCCAAGTGGAGATTGGTTCTCCTTTACTCTAGAATTTTGCCTCCGTGTACTGCAAGATGATCACCGGAGGATCATATAGTGATCGGGTGATAGGCGGACTTGGAGGCCGTGGTTTGCGAGTAGATTAGACTGAAGGAGGGCGCGACTCAAGCCTCATGTCAATCACAATGTGTCTCACTGTGGTAGAGGTACGGAGGATTGGCTGAAATTATGTGAATCTAATTGGAAGGCCAAGGAGAGGGAGTGCATGAAGTTGGATGGCAATCGAACCTATTTTGGTGGTTGACTCGTGTAGTAGTCCGGGTTCCCGCTAATGGGCAAATACTGGCGATTGACCATGGCAGAGTGAGCCGAAGTCCGAGGCCCGCTGAGCGGATCTAGTGTTACGGACCGCTAGGATCGAAAGCCTTCTATCCGAGGGTGGTGCTGGCATGAGCGATGTGGCAAACACTTTGAGGCCACTCACTGGAACGGCACGCGCAGGCGTGACAGCATGCAAGGGCTCCACCCCTAAGTCCTCTCGTGAGGTACAGCCAAGGCCCGAGGATGAGGGGTTGCTCTCTCGATGGAGGTCCAACTCCAATCATACCAGTATTGTGGCCCCAATGCAAGCTAGAAGCCCAAACCAACCTCGGGTGCCCAAATCAGCTTGGTGCCCTAGTTGGTTTTGGACGGATCCCGAGCCCTCGGGCCCTAGTATTAATCAGCCACGTTCCGGATTTTTGAATGATAAATTCAAATCCAAACCCTAATAATTACAATTACAAAATCCAAATTCAAACTTCGAAGTTCATTATTACAATTCACTCTCACAATATATTATAAAAGCTCAAATGAGCATAACACACCTCACAACTTACAATTGTTGTAAAACTCTAACAATTGCTCTAACCGCATTTATCACCGCCCCGGGTTCTCCCCGTCTCCGTAGGATTACCCGCTACACAATTTGAATAGTGTACCGAGTTGCAAACAACACAAAACCCGTAAGCTTTTTACAAACAAGATGAGTAAAACAAGAAAGAACTGCTGATTTATTAGATTTCAAGACTACCACAAACCCACGCTACTTTCTCACCTCATATATATATATATAGACACTTATGAGTTACTCTCTCAATTTAGCTCATAAGATCACTCACTCTCATATATATATGTAGACACTTATGAGTTACTCTCAATTTAGCCTCATAAGATCACTCACTCTCATATATATATATAGACACTTATGAGTTACTCTCAAATTCGCCATAAGATTTCCCAACATTTGGTAGATGACTCATATATATATATAGACCCTTATGAGTTACTCTCAATTTCCCTCATAAGGTTACTTCATATATATATTGACACTTATGAGTTACTCTCAATTTCACCTCATAAGGTCACTCCACATTTGGCAGACATGCACTAGAGTTTCTAACTGAACGTGAAATGCCACTGGCCCCGCCACAGACGCGCAGATTACGCATTTAATACTATTACTTAACCACCAGCCCT
This sequence comes from Dioscorea zingiberensis, assembly GCA_026586065.1. NCBI lineage: Eukaryota > Viridiplantae > Streptophyta > Magnoliopsida > Dioscoreales > Dioscoreaceae > Dioscorea > Dioscorea zingiberensis. The sequence continues at coordinate 43,141 of JAGGNH010000145.1, forward strand.
AAGACGTAGAGCCGTTGATTCACTAATAGATGCCATGGTCACTCAGGACCTAGTGATCTCCACAGATCACAAACAATTTATTGTTCCTCAACAATAAAACTCAACACCTCTCACAATATATATTGTTTCTCAACAATAAACTCAATACCTTCTCACAATATATTGTTTCTCAACAATAAACTCAACACAACTCCAACAATACATATTATTTCACGTGAATAATATATATATACGTACATTCACACAGAATGTCTAGTAACACCAACAATAGTTCATATGATTGCAAATAAAATAAAGCAATTAATTGTATTGGGTTCGTAATATGAACCACGGAGGTTTACTCACCTCGATAATCCCGCCAAGGCTTCAATTCAAATTTCAAAATACGCATCCACAATCGCCCACCAACTCAAACCGGCCAATCACCTAGTCCAATAATGATCTTAACTCTAGCCAACAACTCAAATATGTAATTAAACGACGCATCCAACGCCAGATTCAAATTAAACGATGATCCAACGGCCGGATCTCGATTCTAATGATGATCCAATCCACGGATCCTCACCGACGCCTTTTAGGATCATCCTCCAAAATTATTATCACGTAAGATCCAACTCAGATCTTCCTGAATCGCCTTTTACTAACATCTCCACAAAATTATATGAAAATCCGACGGTCGCATTCTCACGACCGCCTCAATCACTATTTCTCAATTATAATAAGATCCAATCTGGCCGGATTCTTCGCCTCGCGACCTCACAAGGTCACCGACAGCCATATACGATCAACATATCCAAAATTGAAGCAAAAATCATGGTCAGATCTTCACAGATCGTGAAACCTAAGATAAACGTGAAAACGCTAAATAGTAACGCCAAAACGTGAAATCCACTATTTATCAACTTTTTCTAACATGACCATGTTATATATCAAAACGCCAGATGGATGCATAGATCATCGCCTAGATAATGAAAACTCGAATATGGTTCCATGCGCCGCCACAAGCTGCGGGTCGTAAGTATGGGTCAACGCTGGGCGTCAAACGCCGGTCAACCACCTCGCATGGCAAAGTGACCAACTACAAACTGGTTCAAAATGAAAGGGTGATCGACTTCCATACCTGAGCTAAGTCCTGTTTGGCCTAGATCGCCCTAGATCAAGCGCTGAAGTTGGATTAATCTCGCGGCCCCCATCGATTCCGTGATTGAATCAGTGGACGCCGAAATCTTCAAACCATGATCTAGCACCTACACACAAAATCGCCAAGCAAGGAGGATACATGGGGATGATCAGGGAAGGAGTGAGATCACGAAAATGGGGAGGATCGCCCATGCAACGCCGCAAAGTCGGCCAAGATCCGACGGCCCGTCACATGGCCGGGGCTTCGATCCACGCCCCGGGGCAAGCTGGCGCAAGACGGGAGGCCAGTGGAGCGGCCGCGACGGGCGAAGTCCTGGGAAGGCCGTCGCGGGCCGCAGGAGGCCTGGAGGACCACCGCTCTGGCCGGGCTCGGCCCCAGGTGAGGTCGAGAGAGAGAGAACGGAGGAAACCGGGGCTATTCCGCAAAAAAAGAACTTTTTTCGTCCTTAATGAAAATAAATCAGAAAATTTCCTATTTATAGAAAATTCCCAATTTTCAAAAATTCATAACTTAATCATACTAACTCCTCAATATTATGCTCCACATGTCCACACGTAACTCAGATCGACGAAGCTCTACAACTTTCATGAAGGAAGTTTTCCCAAATTTTGAACGTGATAAAAAGTCAACTTTGTTGACCCCTAAAAACGCTCGCTGAAATAAAATCGCTCAACTAATTCCACAACTTCTCCAAGCTTCAGACTCGCCTCCTACTATCGCGGAAATCATTTCTAAAAATCCACGGAATTTAATTTGGATTTTCCGGGTATTACAATTACTCCTCTCCTTAAAGAAATTCTCATTCCCCAAATTTGAGCGTAAGTCAATTCCTCTCTCATTAAGGTTGACCTAACCATAGAATCTCCATCTTTCCAAATCTGTAGTAATCTACAAAGCCACAATCCTTTGTATAAAAAATACATTCCTATGGCCTACTAAATCCTTTCATCACAAACGTAAACTCACACAACAACCGCCAACAACACTCCACATCACATACACAAAATCGCCACATGGATCATCTCATAGATCCTCACATAGATCTTCACATAGATCATCACATAGATCTCTCACATAGATCATCACTCTGTACTGGCATACAAGCACAGTAAACACTCCCACAAAGTGTTTCGCTACTCAATTAGCATCACTAAGAATCTCCATAGTAAAACTTAAGCATGCACCACTCTTCACAACCATAGAGATGCATCACTCAAAACAAATCATCCCCAAAAGCACGCCACAAATTATGTCACCCAATGATGATGACTTGGGCTTGCTCAATCCTTGGCTAAGCACTAGGGCTGGCCAATTGGGCCTCAAGAAATCGGACCATCCACATTTCGAACCGCCCAAACCACTTTGGGTTTAACATTTGGGCCTACTATTCAGCCGTAACAATCGGGCTTACCATTTGGGCCTACCATTCGGGCCTACCATTCGGGCTTACTATTTGGGCTTACTATTTGCTTACTATTTGGGCCTACCTAATCGCTCCACCAACTTCCAAATTTCGGCTACTGTATGAAATTGTACATACCGTATATACGATGCATACCGTGCATGTATCGTGATATATACGTATGCATACCGCATAATCAGATATTCGTATGCATACCGCATGCACCGTATATACGTATGCATACCGTATAAATCGTATATAAGTATACATACCGCATGCATCAGATATATACGTATGTATACCGCATATACCAGATATACGCCCGTGATATCAAGCATATACGATCCAAAAATATTTGTAAGAGGTAAGGTTCGAACTCCCGACCTCAAACACGAAGGTTTTGCTCCCCAACCACCAAGCAAGAGCCGCCTTCATTAATATATGCTCACGCAGTTATATTTATTATGTCATGTTTACATAAATAAAATAACGGGGAGGCAAGGTTCAAACCTCAACCTCGCCGCATCGTAAACCTTTGTCCCCCAACCACGGAGCACAAGCCGCAAGCTTAATATAATGTGTACAAATTTTATACTTATTATGTCATAAATCTAACATAATAAAAATAAACGAGAGGCAGGTTCAACCTCGCACTCTTGTACACCTAATCCCATTACACTCAACCACTCGAGCACGGCCGCTCACGCTATTATCCATACAAATCCTTTTATTTAAAACCAACTGCTTCAACCGCTTAAACAATTCGCCCAAAACATCCAAGATCAAGCAGTTGTAAAACTCCAACGTGATCCAAAATCAAGTACGTAAATCCAAATTTCAACTCATCCAAAATCGCTTTCGTAAACTCCCCGCCCATCATGTCCAAAATCAAGCTCTCAAACTCGCCCATCGTGCCTCCACCCACAGCCTACAAGTGATGCCTTTGATCCGGTGACAGCCCAAGTACGGGCTCCACTTGTGTCACGGCCATCCCTTCCGTGATTTACGGCAAGCCAAATCGCCGCTACAAATTGCCGCTACCAAATACCGAGATTCCTCGTCCCCTTACACGCTTCCACGCCAACAAATTTTCCGGTTTCGGGCTTAATTTTAATCCAACGCTGGATTGAATCTCGTAGATCGCCCATCCAACCAAGTGGAGACCGCTTCACCTCGCTCTATAAATAGGTGCATCCCCGAGAAAAACTGTTCACACCAAAAGAAAAGAAATTTTCTTCCAGCTCCATTCTCTCTCTCAAACTCGCAAACTTCCTTCCCTCTCAAACTCAAATCCTTTCTTCTTCATCAATTTCAATCCTTCTCTTCCTCATCTTCTCTCCCATCTAGTTGATTCAATCCCCATCTTTCCTCCTCAACTTCTCAGATCTTCAATCTTTTCCTCCAAATCTTCAATCCTTCTTTCTCGATCTTTTCTTCCATTTGAAGATTCGATCTCATCTTTTCCTCCGAGAATCTCAGATCTCCAATCACCAGCTCAACAACTCCAATCCTTCTAACAAAATCTCCCTCAAACACTAAACCATGTATTCCTCGATTTCCACATCCTCTCACCCCATGACCCAAGAGCCACTTAACTCTCAAGAACTAATGGAGCTCCAAACCCCGCAACAAATGGAAACCACAACAACAAAGAACTCAACAGAGGAGTGGAGGAAACACCCAAGCAAATTGAAGTAGTGCCAACATGGATTTCTCAAGCCGCATGCGTGGATTCCTACCTGCAACAAATAAGAATCCTCAAGGATCTTTTACTATGTCAAGGGATTTAAGTGCCCAACTACAGAGCAGATTCACGCAGACTGCCTCCAAATGAATCCAAGATGGGTATGTTGAGGGTAAGAACATTTACTTTGGTTCCGTAACGCCGTGGCTCGAGAGAAGCGTATGAATAGGTGTAATCAGTTGCTCCAGTGCCCATGAGAACTAGCTCCTCTTGGTAATCGGTAGATCCATTGATCTCAATTTTGGGTCCACCGGTTCTACCGGGTGTCGGTGGATCCATCGACATCAATTTTGGGCCACCGTGGATCCATTGACATCAATTTTGGGTCCACTAGTTCTATCGATGATGGTAGATCCATTGATCTCAACTTTGGTTCCACCTATTCTACCGGTAATGAAGGATTTCTTGATTTAAATTCTCGTTTCATATTCTTCCTCACACTTCAACACTAATACTAGTACAACTCTTTTGGCACAACAGAGGACAAACATCCTCGCAACAACGAGGAGGAGATCACCGTGAGGTTCAAACTCTTCCTCTGCTCCCGTGCACGGCGAGGACGCCTTTGGTAACTCAAGACTACTCCGAGGAAGGTAGTGCTTTTGGTTACTATTCTCGTGGCTCAGCGGTTACCACAAAGGGCTCAAACGCTTCTCTTGAGCTCACCTCAATCCATCCTGAGTCAGCCGACTAGGCTTAGTATAGCATAGTCCTCGCTTTCCTTTTTTTCTTTTTGTAATATAAACTCAATAAGATGGTGTGCATGTTTTCTTTCTTTTGTTTAACTAACAACAAATACCAAGGATCTAACCTTGGTCACCCAATACTATTTTCAAAACCATAAACAACTCTATCAGCATTACACATCTTTCATAATGATGCAATAAAAACAATCACTCAAAAAGAATCCAACAATCAATTAAGTCGATCGAGGTCTAGCTTAGTATCCTCCTCGAAGTCAAACCAAACACAAACAATTTCATCGATAGGATTAGATTTATAAAGCTAAACACATCCCGAAAGTTAGCTAGGAAAACCTAATGCTTTTAGAGTTACTCTTACAACTCTTATAGAATCTCGATAATTCCATCTATCAATTGCTTCAACAAAAACTCACCACAATTCAATCCCTAACATTTAGCTTATTCGTAAATCGAATCAAACTCCATATCACATAGTAATTCACTTGAACCACTATGGATACCTAACAAAAGTCACTAAAATCAATATCCTAAATTATGCGCTTAACTATATCACCTAAAATCAATCACCAAAGGCAAACCCTTGCCCTACTCTAACATGTCCTCCATGCTTCTTCCTCGCACTACACCATAGGCCTCAAAAATTCAATTTCATTCACTTGAACAAAACTATATTCACAAGTCACGCCAGTCATCAACCCATGGTGTTCAAATGAATAAATTTCAAATCCAGCTTTTCCTTGTGAATCGTGAACGTATCGCTCCAAAATGATGCAAGCAACATCAACCACGATATAAGAGATATCTCATCTCAACTCAATTCAAATTCATCACCAAAACTACTACTAATTCCAATTCTACCAACAATCTTGATTCTCAAGGAATTATAGTACTCAACGACAACCCAAAACAATGGTCTCTCATCTCTAACCATCGAAAGCACAAAATAAAATTCTTGTCTCGCACCTTAAACCCTCGCTTTAACAACTTACAAGCACAAGGAAGAAGTAACCACAATAATTTCTTCCCTAACCTCAACCCTACTAACAAACTCCACAAGGACATCTCATTACAAAACAAGATATCTATTATTTGACATGTACATCTCATCCAAAAACATATGTACGCCCAACTTAAGAAGGCAAAATTTTCTATCCATTAATACTGTGATCCACACTAGGTAATGCGTGCATAGGTCCACATCATGCCTTCAACCAAACACTTCAACAATCAAAAGAACCTCATTTCCATAAAACAATCCTCGCTGACTTAACAGAGTTGAATCAAGAGGTTCCTATTCCTCAAGGATTGTAACTCAAGGCCACCGAACTTATTCCAATACTAACCTACAAGACAACTGTAAGGTTCTAAGTACAACCCCTTCAATCTCCATCACCTAAGGAGTATAGTATGCTTGGCTAATACATGTATAACACTTAAAACACAAGATAAGTCAAATACAAATTCATATTAACTAAGTCAATACTATAGGAAGGTATTCACGTTTCCTAAACGACCTAGCTGCCTAAACAACTCCCAACACTCACGATACCCAATGACTTAGCCAATAATCAAGAGCACACGATGGGGATCCGTCAAGTAGACGGCCATCACCTCTAAGGTATTGACACATCACCAAATATGCACCTTACGCTCGATACTACCAAATCATTAATACCGGATTTTGAATGATAAATTCAAATCCAAACCCTAATAATTACAATTACAAAAACTAAATTCAAACTTCGAAGTTCATTATTACAATTCACTCTCACAATATATTATAAAGCTCAAATGAGCATAACACACCTCACAATCCTTACAATTGTTGTAAAACTCTAACAATTGCTCTAACCAAGCATCTATCACCGCCCCGTTCTCCCCGTCTCCGTGAGGATTACCCGCTACACAATTTGAATAGTGTACCGAGTTGCAACAACACAAAACCCTAGAAGCTTTTTACGTAGCCAAGATGAGTAAACAAGAAAGAACTCAAGTTGATTTATTAGATTTCAAGACTACCACAAACCCACGCTACTTTCTCACTCTCATATATATATATATAGACACTTATGAGTTACTCTCAATTTAGCTCATAAGATCACTCACTCCTCATATATATATGTAGACACTTATGAGTTACTCTCAATTTAGCTCATAAGATCACTCACTCTCATATATATATATAGACACTTATGAGTTACTCTCAAATTCGCCATAAGATTTCCCAACATTTGATAGATTGCACTCATATATATATATAGACCCTTATGAGTTACTCTCAATTTCCCTCATAAGGTTACCATATATATATTGACACTTATGAGTTACTCTCAATTTCACTCATAAGGTCACTCTACATTTGGCGCATGCACTCAGAGCTCTAACTGAACGTGAACCACTCGTCCGCCACAGACGCGGATTACGATTTAATACTATTAATAACCACCAGCCCTAAGACGCAGAGCGATTCACTAATAGATGCCATGGTCACCTCAGTGACCTAGTGATCTCCACAGATCACAACAATTTATTGTTCCTCAACAATAAAACTCAACACCTTCTCACAATATATTGTTTCTCAACAATAAACTCAATACCTCTCACAATATATTGTTTCTCAACAATAAACTCAACACAACTCCAACAATACATATTATTTCACGTAATAATATATATACGTATATTCACACAGAATGTCTAGTAATACCAACAATAGTTCATATGATTGCAAATAAAATAAAGCAATTAATTGTATTGGGTTCGTATTATGAACCACGGAGGTTTACTCACCTCATAATCCCGGCCAAGGCCTTCAATTCAAATTTCAAAAATACGCATCCACAATCGCCCACCAACTCAAAACCGGCCAATCACCTAGTCCAATAATGATCTTGACTTAGCCAACAACTCAAATATGAAATTAAACGACGCATCCAACGCCGCATTCAAATTAAACGATGATCCAACGGCCGGATTCGACTTAATGATGATCCAACGGCCGGATCCTCACTCTGACGCCTTTAGGATCATCCTCCAAAATTATCACTTAAGATCCAACGGTCGATCTTCCCAATCGCTTTTACTAACATCTCCACAAAATTATATGAAAATCCGACGTCGATTCTCACCTAATCGCCTTCCTAATCACTATTTTTCAATTATAATGAAGATCCAATCTGCCGGATCTTCGGCCCCGTGACTTCACAAGGTCACCGGACAGCCATAATGCATCAACATATCCAAAATTGAAGCAAAACCGATGGTCGATCTTCACAGATCGTGAAACCAAGATAAACGTGAAAAACGCTAAATAGTAACGCCAAAACGAAATCCACTATTTATCAACTTTTTCTAACATGACCATGTTATATATCAAAACGCCGTATGGATGCATAGATCATCGCCTAGATAATGAAAACTCAAATATGGTTCCGATGCGCCGCCACAAGCTGGTCAAGTATGCCAACGCGGGCGGTCAACGGCCAACCACCTCGCATGGCAAAGTGACCAACTACAAACTGGTTCAAAATGAAAGGGTGATCGACTTCCATACCTCGAGCTAAGTCTCGGTTTGGCCTAGATCGCCCTAGATCAAGCTGCTGAAGTTGGATTAATCTCGATGCCCCGATCGTGACCTCCATTAAATCGTGGACGCCGAAAAAGTCAAACCATGATCTAGCCGCTCTATACACAAAATCGCGGATGAAAGGCTTACATGGGGATGATCAAGATGAGGAGGAGATCACTTAAAATGGGGACGATCGGGCCATGCAACGCCGAAAAGTCGCTTTCCTGCCCTGCCCGGGTTCACATGGTCAAGCGCCTTCGATCTCCATCCGGGGCAGCAATGGGCAAGACGGTAGTGGAGCTACCGGGCGCGTGCACGCTGAAGCTCTGGGAAGGCCGGGTCCGTGGGCCGGAGGAGGCCTGAGGAGGGCCGCTCACCGGGCTCCGCCGGGTCGTGTTCTACCAAGCAGGGGAGGAGGAGAGAGAGACGGAGGGTTTCGGGGACTATTCCGCAAAAATCTCCATTTTTGTCCTTAATGAATAAATCAGAAATTTTTCCTATTTATAGAAAATTCCCAATTTTCAAATATTCATAACTTAATCATACGAACTCCTAATAATGCTCCACATGTCCACATCTAACTCAGACGACGAGCTCTACAACTTTCATGAAGGAAGTTTTCCCAAATTTTGAACGAATAAAAAGTCAACTTTGTTGACCCCTAAAAACGCTCGCTGGGTAAAATAAAATCGCTCGAACTAATTCCACAACTTCCAAGCTTCTCGTGACTCGCTCTACTATCGTCGGAAATCATTTCTAAAAATCCACGGAAATTAATTTGGATTTTCCGGGTATTGCTGATGTTCAGTTTTTTTGTTTTTTTATTGTCATTGATACGACGACGTTTTGAGTTCCGCCGCAAAACCTCCTTATTTTCTACCTATTTACATTTACAGTGTGCCCGACGGGCATTTAATGGGGACGAAATATATTGGCGCCAACTTTTGGGCGCTTTAATTCCGCTTAAAATTAAAGACTTTGCGAGGGCCGCTGGCCTTCGCCGCAAATAAGTGTCGCAAATAAGCCTTTTTCTTGTAGTGTCACTGGGTTAGCGCTTAGTCGCTGGGTTGGTGGGATGGGGTTGGCGGATTGGTCCGCCTGCTCTTCAAGCTTCCCCTGCTACAGTTAGTCATGGTGATTGTTGTGGTGGGATAGCCTTTTGTTCAAGGGTTCCTACAGACGGGCGCCTAATGTTAATGTCTAAGATTCTGGGTAGCTAAATCTCTAAGTACGCCGGGTCCGATGGGCTGACCGCTACTTGTAATTCTTTGTGACTCCCGCCATCCGCTGTACAAATGAAATACAAAGGGCGCCGAGGGAGATCAAGCGGTTAGCGGTCTCTTCTCCCATGCCTAAGTTTTTCTTTGTTCTATTTCGTGATGAGTAACCTGAACAAATTGACTTTTGCTCCATTGGGAACAACTAGCTCCTGATATCACAAGTGACCTAGAAGTGAGATGGCATAATCTCCGCTTCTCGCGATTTCAAGAAAGTTCTTGATTACAACTCGAAGCACTTCACATTAAATCCTTAATAGAATTATGTGGTAAATAGATCACAAATGCGATGTTGATTGAGAGGACTCTCTTTACCTTCCCCGCTCGCTTTGATGGTTAAGCTAAAAACTATCAAATCGACAGTTATCAGAGGGATGGATCACAAGGTTTCATGAGCTCATTGGAGCTATAAATGTCAGCCAAAAAGCATGACAACATCCTTGTGAAGAACTATAATTCAAGGGGTTGAAGACTTCAAATCAAAGCCAACATCAAGAGATCGCAATTTTGAATAAAAGTCTTTTATTTTCTCAAGAGATGTAATAGCAGCAAGCCATATATTTTGTACTAAATGCAATTGGTTTAGTTTTTCTTCAATCTAGACTCATCCAAAGTGAGTCCGATGTCTAGGAAGGTTTTGAGATAAGTGGTACTTAAGCTTAGTTTTTCTCCAATCGACATCTCTACTCACCTGGTCATATTTATTTTGGAGTTACCGAAAGAAGTTAAATGACTACCTTTGTTTTGCATTAGCCAAAGATTCAGATTAGATTTTATTTTGGTCAAAGAAACAATGATGTATACCGTTGGCTTAAGTTGGAATAAAATTTTGAGTTCTTTTCTTATTATGAATTCATTTGAAAGTCCGAGCATATTACTTTTCAGGACTACGTATGGTCAGCCATCAGATTAGTTTAAGGACATGGAATGACCTTAAATTCTTCCTTGCCAAATGGCACCTTGATTACCGCTCACAAACACTCTCTACACTCTTAGGGAAAATCAACCCTATTGAGTTATTCGAGCCAACGGATTCCATGCTGAAACACATATAGAGAACCTAAAAGAGTTCCTTTGGCAATACCTCTAATGATTGCTAAAAACGCTGCGATCTTAGAGAAAACTTATGTGTCTCTTTAGTGGATTTTATGTCACCACTATTTGAGCTATTAAATACAATAGAGTTATGAGAGAAGATCTCTTGGATTTAGACACATATTGGCTTTGTTACTTACATGATAGGTCATCCTAGTCTTAATATGATGATCCGGCCTACTAAAGACTTCACACCTGACATCCATTCTTTCGGCTTAAACGGCAAGAATCAAAGATTGATTATTGGACTAAATGTGACCGCCGCCACCGGCCCACTACTAGCCTAGGGGTCGACGCAGAAATCCATATCCATGACGCCATGGATGGCGCCCATCATGGTGATGGCGCCCCAAGTGATGCGTATAATAACCAACTTTGCTTCCAATAGCTGCTTCGCATTAACCTGCCTAACCAAAAATCCTCATTGGTTGTTTCTAAGGCCTCTCGCTTCTTCTTTTCTACAAAGCCCGCTCAGAGGAAAAATTAGGACCTAGACTGTCCTACATAAAGGATACAAAAAATACTCATTATGTTTTTACATCTAATCCGATGGTATTCCTATGGATCGATTCAACCAACTTGGCGGATGTTTAAATATTTCATGATGTTGGTTGACACGCAAAACACGCTGGTCACGTGTTGTGCCATTGTCCACTTGTAATGCTGCTTATACTACACTCCTAGCACAAATTATAGGGCTTAATTTGCAGCCTACTCCCTAGATCATCCCATTCACCAATTGGACTTGATAATGCTAGAGAGTTTACATCAAGACTTTCGATGATTATTACATATCATCGAGATTGATGTTGGACATCATAATTCTCAAGCACATACCCAAAATGGTCTCTCGAAACGACTACAATGGTAGCTTGAAATACTGATAATGCCCACCCTCACTCCTTATATCCGCTTTGGGGTTATGCAATATCGCATGCAGTTAATATGAGTGACTTTGAGTCCACCCACATTCAACGATTAAATTTGTTGAAGAAACAAGACGTATAGTTGTTAACTTGTTCCAGGCGGGTATGCATGTACATATACATGGTTTAAAATGATTAGAGGACATTATCTTGCCAAAACAATGATTAAGGAAATTAAACAATTTCGTTGATATACACACATGAGCACTGCATTAATCGAGGTCAAATGCAGGAACTTCAGATGTAAAGCCATGTCTGGCCTGGAAGAGTAGCCGAGACACAAGGCTTCTGTAAGGATCACTCTCTTTTTTCCTGCAAATAAGCAATGCAGTTCTCAACCTCTGATTTCACTTGTAAATACAACTCTTGAGCTTTCTCCCTGTCTCGTAATTCCTGCTTCCTCCCTGCATGTATTCACATCACAATATTCAATATAGTTAATCACCCTGAGAACAATAATACAGTTAATTCGTGTCAAGCAAACAAGTCCTTTCTGATCACTAAAGTTAGTTGATTATAGTTGAAATGCTTACCGTCTGTTTCCAATTGTTTTCCCAAAATAATAATAAAACCGGCCGGGAGATTTTGGTAGAATTCCTGGGAAGTATACATCTTGGTTTCCTACCTCCCCATCAACGGTAGTCCTATGGTCACAAGATCACATCAACATTCAAGGAGAAATCATTCTAGGAAAATGCGTCCATACCATGATAGAAGGTTTATGGAAATCAACAATAAAACAATATCTTGACAGATCTAGTACCTCAGCTTTCCAACTTCATCCGATAATGCATCTATATATTTCTTGAGGAAAGGAATTTTCATCTGGTCTTCATAATCGAGTAATATCTGACGAGAAGCAAACACGACGCAAGTGTGATATATTCTGACAATAATGAGTGACAAGCACTAGAGATCAGATATAAGTACTTTAAACATAAGCAGGGCAAGCAGAGTGTGCCGTCACTACCGTGTATTTAAGATTGCTATAGATTTGGACCACTCCAGTAAGAGTAGTTTGATAAAACAGTAACACCCCTTTCTAGTTCATTAAATTTTTATATTATACTAAATTGATGGAAAAGGCGTTACTACAAGGTTTCTGGAACTTACGTCAAAAAATCATCTTCTCCAACTGTACCCAAAAAGGTACGATTTTCGCCCAAATCTAGCTGCCATCCTCACAAACTCTGGACCGTTCTGGCCAGAATAACTTGTATGCTTCCCCCTGGAAAGTGAAAGTCGACTCTTTGCAAAACTGTTACAATATATAGTGACTAGTGACTCAAATTCTTAAATAATTTCCATGCAATCCAGTTATGTCCTGGCATCGATCGTGTAAAAAAAAGCGAGTGAATTCAGTACCTTTCTGTGAAGAGCCCTACGAATTCCACCAGGATACAGTAGGATATGAGACTTTGTAGAGAGTAGCCTGAAAAAGTTTTTCCCCGAGACAGGAACAGCACCCATCAGTCTGAAATAGTCGGAAAAGGGTAACTCAACTAAATTTCCCTTTGTTTCTGATTTCATAAACATCATTGGATGTGCAATCCCTCGCAGATGGATGCCTTTTTGTTCCTACAAACTGTGCTACCAATGGAGCGATATCAGATCCCAGTAACATGTGATAACCGACATACAATACAGGACCCTCTGATGGAATCCCAGCAAAGCCCCTCACTATCGTCTCATCTGCTAAAGTTGAAAGCATCACTGGGCTCATGATGTTAATCCATCTACACATACATTAATAATAATCATAAAGTATCAATATTAATTAGAAAAAGAAGAACAAAATGATGCATAAATTAATCTACCATCTAGGCTGGGAAAAAGTATGACCCACCTGTTATTGTCCTGCAAAGTTCTTAATTCGGAAGGGGATGGTGGTATGTAATCTAAAACAAAAATCTCGTTCTTTTGAACGACGATAGACACCAACCTGCTTGATGATGACAGTTACCAAATCAAAAAGCATCTTCCCTGCCAAAAAATTCTAAATATAAGCACATGTACATTTAATTTAAGCCTGTGAAACATCTGGTTGTATAAAACGTCCCAACTTTAACAGTAGAGGGAAAAACTAATGCAAATTTGAGAACAGGATTGGATTTCTACTAGCACATAAGATTATCCTACCAAGAAGAGGAAATGGCCGCAGTCTTCAAAACCTACAGATCTCACAATTTGCAAGCAGCTGTTGGAGTCTTAGTAGACCTTCCTCTTGACTAGGTAGCAATGGATCCCTTCCACTATTAAACAGATAACAGTGAAATCAGCACTATCATTCTAAAAAGATGATAGGGTAATGCAGCAAAGTTGCCTTGTCAGTTGTCACATGTAATAAATTTGGAATGATGCATGATTATTATAGTAACTCACATGAAAATATTGCTAGAAGTGGGGGATTGTCTATGGTGTCGGATGTTTATTATACACCTCATTTTTAATCTAATTTAATTAAAATTACAATTTAATTGAACCAAACTTACTTATTACATTGACAACAAAGTTACTACATCGACAACAATTTGGTCATAAATTTGTGTAAAAATATTGTATGTGAAGTAATTACCTCTAATAGAATTAAAAATACACAAATAACGACTTTAATGGTAATTAATGACAACAAATTTGTTCTCATATTAGTAAATGTGTGTATGACATACATGTAGGTACTACCGTGAAAAATTTCCCCTAAAAAGTGGTTATGGAAGTTTAAAGGAAACCTGGAAAGTATCAAGGTTTGAGCTTTTACAGCATGGAGGCGTGAATTGGCAAACGATGAAGCTTTGGAATTAATCATTTGAAGCTTCCACACAAGCGTTTCTATGGGGTAAGATGTCAGCAATAACCTGGAACTTCAACGGTTCAACCATTAATGTTGTTTCCAAAATATGTCAACAATAACCTGGAACCAAGGATTCAATTGTAATAGATGCTGAGAAGAGTTAGGTACTTAGCAGACTGATGCAGATATGTAACTCCTTGGTGAGAGTAGTGTTCCAGAGTTGTAACTTACAGATAGGTAAGCTATTGATGGTGCAACAAGATCTGGCGATAGCCTTTCAACTTCTTTCTCCAAATTAGCCATCATTGCACCTACGCAAGCAGAACAGCTGCAGATTAAAAACAATATAAATAGGAATTATAAGGCATTAGGTCATTTGAAACAAAAAAAAAAAGTAGATTAAATCACAAATCAGTTCGTAATAAAAAAGACTTATAATTAAAAAGATGGCATCCTATATCAGGAGAAATTAAGCAAGATATCTACAGTCTCAATACAGGAAGCAATTAAAAGTATAAATGGAACAAGAATAGCACACCAGTCATTGAACTGGAGTATATGAAGAAAGCTAAGATTGGGTGAGTGAGGCATGAACTGCAGTAAATGTAATATGGGTTGAAGTTGTGACCTGCTGAAGAATGTTGCTGCACATGAACATCAGATAGGTGTTAAATTGAGTGAGAAATTGCATCAACTTAATATCTTCTTTTGAAAAGTTATAGATTACTTGGGTACTAGATCAAAAATTAGCATTTAATTTGACTTATCTAGCTAAGATCGTACATAGCAGTATAAGAACACAACACTTTTCAGTTCTACAGAAGTTCGCTGTTGATTCTCATTTAGCTAGTACTCACTAATTAATTGATAATATAACTAATAAAAATTCCACTTCCATTACAAATCCATGTAAAATAAATTAGTTATCCTTACAAATTGTTAAGAATTAAGACATGTGTGTGTGTGTGTGTGTGTGTGTGTGTTACGTACGTACCTGGATTTGCTAAAATTAAAACAAGGTCGATGTCAGGGTTAAAGGCTGCCACAGATAGTGCAAGGCATGCTCCAAGCGATTCTCCAACAAGATATATTGGTCTATTAGGGTGAGCGATGATGCTCTGACCGAATTGTGCTCCTCAATTAGCTTCACCAAGTCTGGCTGACACATTAGAAAATTAGTAAGAATACCAAATCACGTAAAAATTGATTGTCTCCTAGTGTGATTTTCGTAGCACCCAGCACACTTTTACAATATCGTGCAATGAACAAGTGAATCAAACAATGTGTGCAACAAACCACATAGATTGCGAATGCTAAGCATATATATCACAGAAAAAGGAAGAACCTGTAAATGGTGTTCGATCTTTAGGAGGGATATGCAAGCACCAGAACTCGAAAATCCTTCGAACAGAAAGTAGAAAAGGGTTACACACGTACACACACACACACACACTATATATATATATATATATATATATGTATATATATATATATATTCAAATAGATAAGAATGTAGACCAGCGCTTCGTAATAGCTAGAAAGAGGACATAAACTATTTTGTTTCCTGAAGTTAGCTGAAAAAAACAGAATTATAGACATTCTTTGAAGACGCAGTCAACTTTAAGCTGAAACATACTTTCCAAGTTTCTTGTGATGCATTATAAGCCCAAGTCCAGTGCCATCAATTCCTGCAGAACTCAAGAGTTTAAAAGATAAGTTGGCTAATCTCTAGTTTTCGCTTTAGATGATTTCCTTTGTTTTTGAAGGCAGTGATGTTGTCTCTGCCATTCCTCATCCGTAGAGACTTCGATATCCGGGAGATGTAAGATATGTCCTCTCCTCTTACTTCTGTATTTCCCTTTATTTTTAATAAATCTTTTTCCTCGTGATTTGCAAGGTTTGATTCAAAAAAAAAAGAGAAGAATAAAGAATTAAAAATAAAAATTAAAAAACAAGTACACAAGCTGAGAAAGAAAAACACTCAAATTATATTTATGGTTATGCTGATGATTTTAACAAAGGAAAAACTGAAAAGTTGCACTTCAAGAGAGAAGAAGCAGAGTTGAGCTTGAGTTAACTATAATTACCGGGCAAAAAGAGAAGCAGGGGGAATCGTCCAATGGGGGCCGCAGTCTAAAGGGGAGAACCAGTGAGGTGACGGTGCAGTTGTACTGCTGTCCGATCTGACAAGATCCTTAGTTTGCTCAATAAAATGTTTTAAGCTCACCCGCTCGTCCTCTTACATGTTGATGACGATGATCAATGATCCTCCATAGCTCCTGCTATCCAAGACGTCGTCAAGGTTGAGTGTGGTGTGTGCAGAGGGCTAACCTCTTAGTCCTAGTCCTAGATGGATTAATAGAAAACAATGCAGTTAACTTAGACCTTCCGGATGGTGAAGACGTCAATTCATGTCGGAAAATGGACGGAGGAAAGCGGCAGGGAAAGAGACAGAGTGCGTTGCAGGACATTGATGAGTTATTGAAGTAGTGTACGTTCTCCTTGTTTACTGAAGTACCTAGTCTTCTGCTTTTTTCTGTTATTGCCTGGCCTTGCTTTGGTGTGATATGCAAGTATGTGTAATTCGTGAGAGGCAAATTAAGCAGCTTCATTTTAAATATCTGAGTAGTTTGAACAAGTTGACAGTTGGGGAAATCATTCGGACACTTTGATAACATATATGATTAATTACGTACGTACCGGCTGGAGTGAAAAGAGGAGAGGCGGACTAGGCCGGTGGTTCGTTTGTCCAAAATTCCGACATGCGGAGCGGGAAGATAAAGTGTGTTGCCGCTTTTGTGCGCCCCAATAATAAATTATCCAACGGACTTTTAACATAAGCATGACTTTTTAACATATGCATCTATGCATACACGTATCTGTGTTACCAAAAAAAAAAGTTGTACAATAAAGGGAGTATATATGTTGTGATGCAAAATATCGTCATCTACTAGTCAATGAGAAATCATTACTGAAGTCGAAGTATAAACTTTGTGGGGTTGTGTTCTTGAGGCGAGAAACGTTTGATTTTAGATGTCCATTTTATCTAATCCGAGAAGCTTCATGACAAGGACTTGCAAAAGTGAAAGAATTGGGGGTCATTGGAGAAATCAGCGAAAGACCAACCAAAACACATTTGGACACATTCACCAAAAAATAAACACATTTGGACACCCAAAAACAACATCTAATGAATGCGAAAAAATAAGAAATACTCAAGTAATCTTTATTATAATAATCAGAAATAAAATTTTGTGATAGATGCTACGGTCAATGTATAGAGATTTCTGTGTTGGGCAACTCCTTGCAACTATCACTCAAGGACTTAAAATCAAGATTTTGCCTAAATATTTCCATTTAAATTTTCGCTTTCTCGGTTGGCTTATATTTTCGCAATATACCATGATAATTTCTCATATATTTTCGAAATTTTGACTTAAATTCACGTAAATTTTGCTCTTTGTCTCAGTGGCCCAAAGAGCCTAAATTGGGCCCAATTTGCCAATTTGGAATCAAAAATTCGAAAAAGGGGCTTAACTCTCCTCAGGGAGGTTCAAACCTGTTGCTCCTTGTACATTCTAACAAGGCAACCATTGCTGCTGGAAAGGATCTTGTTATTTCAAGTATATCTTTTATATATATTGTTTCTTCATAAATCTCTTCTTTTTTTGTATTCTCTTTTCAATAGTTTATTGGGCAGTTTATTTTATTGTAATTAATCAGATTTATTATTTTAAATACTTTGTATATGAATAAACTACTAATTTTATGTATGAGAATTAATAAAGTATCAAGATTATAAATATTCACTAAATTAAATTTCAATAAATGTCTGCTCAATATATAGTTATATACAAATGCACTTTTAAATTATACTAATTTATTATGTAATAATGTTTAATATATAGTTTTTAAAAATAGAGTAGATAATTGATCAAATAGACATATTCTAAAGTTTAATTTAAATTTTTTATAGTTTTTATCGATATCTATACTTTCTCGATATTTCCTCGATCTTCTATATTTTGGTCATTGGCTATCATGTGTTGCTTCACTTTAATCTTGATCAATTAAGTTTTGATTCTATTAGAGGTTTTTTTTTTCTTTATTTGATAAGCATTAGGAGGAGAATCAAACTTTTAATCTAGCCTAATTTTAACTGAATTTCTAACCCTTTTAACCTTACCTCAAGAATTTTATTAGAGGTGTTTGGCTGTAATTTTAGTAAATAACTCATCGTAATGAAAAAAAAAAAATGGGGCCTTGACCCAAAAGCACTAAAAATAGGTTAAAATTAACTCACTCGCCTAACAATAGATTTTTATTCCCACTTTACCCAAAGCTTTTAAAGTAAAATGACAATTTTGCCCTCATTCTAATTAATGAATTACATCATGCCACACCTGCCTCTCATCCCTCCTATCCTTCTCTCTCTCTCTCTCTCTCCGATCTTTTCCTCTTCACTCGAAAGTACCCGCAGTAGCATTTAGTCCTTGCTCCAATGGCGCCGCTGGTCATTGACATTGTACCTAAAATGCGTAACTGCCTCTAACGACACTAAAAAACGGTGCGTAAATAAAGATGCACCAAAATGAAACAGCCTTTCTTTTTTTCCCACACCGCACTCCTAACAGATAAAAGCAATTTGGTTGAGGTTCCGGGTTGTAAACCTCCATTTTAATTGAACCAAGCACCGTAATTTATTTTAATTATATTTTTGTTTTATTTTTTTATTTCTTGACTAACCCTAATCTCTTACTCTCTTGCTGATATGTTTAGGCAAATTTTGTAACATTTATAATATATAAGTTGCTATGATTGAGACTTTCTTAAGGTTTGTAGTGTAGTTGGTATGTTTATGCATTTGTGTAACATTTGCAATATATGAGTTGCTATGTTTGAGACTTTTGTTTAAGTTTGAGACATTGTTCAGGTGTTTGTGTAACATTTGCAATGGCAGCTAGATATAAGTTGCTATATATGTATGTTTATGCATATTTGTGTAACATTTGTCTTTCTACTAGTCGAAATAAATAAATCGGCTACACCAAAACCGCATCAAAAATGGGTTAACCAAAATAAGCTTATCCAGCCTTTGAAAATGCGTTGTGGTTTGGAATATAGAAAATCGAAGGAAGCGGTTTGGTTGCCGAATCGCGACCGCGCTCACCCCTAGTTGACAAATAGTACCTCAAAGAAATCGATAAGGCACGCCGTGATCTCCGCGGCTCTCATTTCTAGTAGAAACGCTCTTATCACACTCCTTACATCAACAACAGAGAGGTAAGGATTGGGCTCGCTTCGATCGTGTTTTCTTCAAAGAAACTCTTTTGTATGATTCTCATCACCTCGCCTTCATCGCTCTTGTATCCCTCCCGCTTTGTTCTTTATCTTCAAGCTCAAGACCTTTCGGCCTCGTAATCTCTCTTCTCTCCTCCTCCTCCTCCTCCAAGAAATCGACTCCTCCAACAAATTCCCGATGGCTCCACCAATGACCCCCCCAATCGCCAAACCCAACAGCCCATGATCGCTTCTAGCCCAACTCCTTAAGCAGATCCCATAAGAAGAAATCCAAACTGGCTGCCAAAGATGACTCCTAACCCCCCATCTACAAGCTCCGCAGCGTGGCTTAAGAGCGGTGGAGCCGCATCGGTGTCTCCCATTTTGGCATCGCTCTCGAGTGATGAGACGTGAGAGCTTTTTCGGTTTAGGGAGACAAAGGCTCACCGCCAACACTGTGGCAAATCCTCTGAACCGGCCGTAATCTGGTATTGGCTATGAGCAATGCACAATGTTTTTAAATTTATGCCAATTTCAATGTATGGTATAGTAATGTGGTTACTAAATGGTAGTGTTTCAATCTCGCCGCTTCTCTTCTCTCTGTTTTTTTGCAAAATAAGGCGTAAGGTCCATAAGGAAATTAAAAAAATTATTGTCTCCTAATAAAACATTTATTGAAGGGCATGCAATAAACGGTTTATTGGGGAGGGGGGAATAAAATATTTCCCAACATTTATTGGCCCCCAATAAAGTTTTGAATTGATGTAATCTCCTCATATTTTCCTTAATCAAAATTTTATTTGTCTAATTTTGGGAGATTGGTTCTAGTTCCTCCCAATAAACTTTTTATTACCCCCAAGAGAATATTTTCAATTTTTGTAATCTTCTATCTTCTTCCTCGATCAAAGTTTTATTTGTCAAAATTTAGGGAGATTAGTCATTATTCTCCGCTATAAACTTTTATTGCCTCCCTGTAAACATTTATTGCCCCCAATCAAAGTCTCCGGGTGATCTTTTAGAAACCTCCAAATGCAGGTTTTTAGAGAAGTCCAGAGGCCAGTCACCGGATTCCGCATCGGTGATCAAGTCCCGCTGCACCGATTCCAAAATTGCTCGTACATGTGGATGTTGAGTGTAAAAATTGCACACAAAGGAGTGTAAATGTCACCCAACATAATTTCACCTATTATTATTAGAATAATAGAGTTTTTAATTATTTTGTATTCGGCTACATATCTGTGACAGAATATGTCTCTTAATTACAATCCCTTTGTTATGTGGAAACACCCATTTGATTCCATTTATGAAGAAACCATTAATTGTAGGGATGTGTTTGTTTGTTTGTGTTTGCACTGCATCACCAACATATATTTGAATGGGTTGCCTACGCACTTTGGTGAGGGACCAAGCCACTCGAAGTTCAAGAATTTCAAATGGGTGAATGACTAATTCGGGGTATTGCTTTTGGAGTAGGAATAGTGTTTGGAAGAATTTGGTGTGGGTGAACCAGTGGATTCGATTTAGTGTTTGGGTTTGTGTTTGAAGTCATTTTGGGAATGATTTGACTTTTCCTCGTGTTTGGACGAATTTGGATCAAGCAGGTCAGAGATTAGGATTGGATGAATTTTGACTAGTGGAGTCGTGAAATTCTCGTTTGGACTTGTGGTTGCATCTAGTGGGTGATCACTAGATTACCTACATACTCTTAAGGAGGGATCAAACCTTAATTTGTAGTTCACAGAATATGCATTTCGTATGGGGAGAATTTGACTAAAGTCATGATTAAATTTAGGACTGGCTGAATTTGACCGGTGGAGTGAGAGATTCTCATAGATTTCTTGTTGCATCTAGTGGGTCGCTAAATTGCATACGCATTACATTATAGGATCAAACCGTAATCGTGAGTTCATAAGGAATTGAATTTTTAGTTTTGTACCACTTTTGTGTTCTATTGCATGTATATATAATTCTTGAACCTCGGCTAAATGTATTTCTTTTGACATCCAATTTGGTAGAGTGTCCATGATTTGATTTGGCACCCACCGTACGAAGCTTTTCAATTGGGTAATCAAGCTTGAAATGGGCCACACACGCTTTGATTAAGTCCTGTAACTACGAAGAGTGTAAAGTTGGTTCGAACACCCATCGCTAAGAGCCGAAGCTTTTTATTTTTATCGGACTTTTTATTTCGGTTTCCGAGATACTTCTCGGATTTTGAATGATAAATTCAACCAAACCTGAATAATTACAATTACAAAAACCAAATTCAAACTTCGAAGTTCATTATTACAATTCACTCTCACAATATATTATAAAGCTCAAATGAGCATAACACACCTCACAACTTACAAATTGTTGTAAAACTCTAACAATTGCTCTAACCAAGCATCGCATCACCGCCCCGGTTCTCCCCGTCTCAGAGGATTACCCGCTACACAATTTGAATAGTGTACCGAGTTGCAAACAACACAAAACCCGTAAGCTTTTACAGCCAAGAGGAGTAAAACAAGAAAAGAACTGTTGATTTATTAGATTTCAAGACTACCACAAACCCACGCTACTTTCTCACTCTCATATATATATATAGACACTTATGAGTTACTCTCAATTTAGCTCATAAGATCACTCACTCTCATATATATATGTAGACACTTATGAGTTACTCTCAATTTAGCTCATAAGATCCCTCACTCTCATATATATATATAGACACTTATGAGTTACTCTCAAATTCGCCATAAGATTTCCCAACATTTGGTAGACAGACTCATATATATATATAGACCCTTATGAGTTACTCTCAATTTCCCTCATAAGGTTACTATATATATATTGACACTTATGAGTTACTCTCAATTTCACTCATAAGGTCACTCCACATTTGGCGCATGCATTCAGAGTTTCTAACTGAACGTAACCACTCGTCCGCCACAGACGGATTACGATTTAATACTATTAATAACCACCCAGCCCTAAGATTTAGAGCGCGATTCACTATTAGATGCCATGGTCACCAAGTGACCTAGTGATCTCCACAGATCACAACAATTTATTGTTCCTCAACAATAAAACTCAACACCTCTCACAATATATTGTTTCTCAACAATAAACTCAATACCTCTCACAATATATTGTTTCTCAACAATAAACTCAACACAACTCCAACAATACATATTATTTCACGTAATAATATATATACGCATATTCACACACAGAATGCTAGTAACACCAACAATAGTTCATATATGATTGCAACAAAATAAAGCAATTAAATATATTGGGTTCGTAATATGAACCACGCGGAGGTTTACTCACCTCGATAATCCCACAAGGCCTTCAATTCAAATTTCAAAATACGCATCCACAATCGCCCACCAACTCAAACCGGCCAATCACCTAGTCCAATAATGATCTTGACTTAGCCAACAACTCAAATATGTAATTAAACGACGCATCCAACGCCGCATTCAAATTAAACGATGATCCAATCGGCCGGATTCGAATTTAATGATGATCCAATCCACGGATCCTCACGGGACGCCTTTTAGGATCATCCTCCAAAATTATCACGTAAGATCCAACGTCAGATCTTCCTGAATCGCCTTTACTAACATCTCCACAAAATTATATGAAAATCACGGCCGTCGATTCTCACCTAATCGCCTTCCAATCACTATTTTCAATTATACGAAGATCCAACTGCCGGATCTTCGCCCGCGGACCTCACAAGGTCACCGACAGTCATACGCATCAACATATCCAAAATTGAAGCAAAACCGTATGGTCAGATCTTCACAGATCGTGAAACCGTAAGATAAACGTGAAAACGTTAAATAGTAACGCCAAAACGTGAAATCCACTATTTATCAACTTTTTCTAACATGACCATGTTATATATCAAAACGCCGTATGGATGCATAGATCATCGCCTAGATAATGAAAACTCGAAATATGGTCTGATGCGCCGCCACAAGCGGTGGTCAGTGGCGGTCAACGCGGCGGTCAACGCCGGTCAACCACCTCAGATGGCAAAGTGACCAACTACAAACTGGTTCAAAATGAAAGGGTGGTCGACTTTCATACCTGGAGCTAAGCCTGGTTCGGCCTAGATCGTCCTAGATCAAGCGTTGAAGTTGGATTAATCTCGTGCGCCTGATCAGATTCCAGATTGAATCAGGGACGCCGAAATCTTCAACTTGTGATCTTTCACTCCACACTCCAAATCGTCAAGCAAGGCCTATATGGGGATGATCAGGGGAGGAGGAGATCACGAAAATGGGAACGATCGGCCCATGCAACGCCGGAAAAGTGGTTTTCCGGCTGGGTCCGTTTTGCACTTGGGTCGGGCTTTGATCTCGGCTTGGAGGCAGCGGCGGCGGGGCGGGGCGAGGCCACAGAGCAGCTATGCTCGGCAAGGCGCGCCGGTCTGGTGCGGGTCCGGTGGCGGTGGCGTCCGGGAAGTGGGCTTTCCGACCGGGTCGGGTCGGTCGCGACCCGTCGGGTCTGAGGGACGCACGAGAGAGAACGGAGAGAGCTGGGGCCAAAACGCAAATTTCCCATTTTTGTCCTTAAAGAAAGAATTCGGAAAATTTCTCTATTTATAGAAAATTCCCAAATTTCAAAAATTCATAACTTAATCATACTAACTCCCCAATAATGCGCTCCACATGTCCACGAACTCGTGACGACGAAGCTCTACAACTTTCATGAAGGAAGTTTTCCCAAATTTTGAACGTATAAAAAGTCAACTTTGTTGACCCCCTAAAAACGCTCGCTTTGAAAATAAAATCGCTCAACTAATTCCACAACTTCTCCAAGCTTCAGACTCGCCTCCTACTATCGTGAAATCATTTCTAAAAACCATGGAATTTAATTTGGATTTTCGGGTATTACAAATACTACTCCTTAAAGAAATTTCATTCCAAATTTAAGCTGCAAGTCAATTCCTCCTCGATTAAGGTTGACCTAACTATAGAATCTCCATCTTTTCCAAATCTGTAGTAATCTACAAAGCCACAGCCCTTGTATAAAAATACATTCCTATGGCCACTAAATCCTTTCATCACAAACGTAAACTCACACAACAAACCGCCAACAACACTCCACATCACATACACAAAATCGCCACATGGATCATCTCATAGATCCTCACATAGATCTTCACATAGATCATCACATAGATCTTCACATAGATCATCACTCAGACTGGCATACAAGCACACAGAACACTCCCACAAAGTGTTTCGCTACTCAATTAGCATCACGTGAATCTCCATAGTAAAACTTAAGCATGCACCACTCTTCACAAACCATAGAGATGCATCACTCAAAACAAATCATCCCCAAAAGCACGCCAATAAATTATGTCACCCAATGATGATGACTTGGGCTTGCTCAATCCTTGGCTAAGCACTAGGGCTGGCCAATCGGGCCCCAAGAAATCGGACCATCCATTATTTCGAACCGCCCAAACCACTTTGGGTTTAACATTTGGGCCTACTATTCGGGCCAACAATTGGGCTTACCATTTGGGCCTACCATTCGGGCCTACCATTTGGGCTTACTATTTGGGCTACTTATTTGGGCTTACTATTTGCTTACTATTTGGGCCTACCAATCGGCCCACCAACTTCCAAATGGCTACGGTGATGAAATTGTACATACCGTATATACGTATGCATACCGTGCATGCATCGTATATACGTATGCATACCGCATAATCAGATATTCAGATGCATACCGCATGCATCAGATATAATGCATGCATACTGCATAACCGTATATAAGTATACATACCGCATTGACCGTATATACGTATGTATACCGTGCATATACCGTGATATACGTCCAGATATCAAGCATATACGAGATCCAAAAATATTTGTAAGAGGTAAGGTTCAACTCCACCTCAAACACGGAAGGTTTTGCTCCCAACCACCAAGCAAGAGCTGCCTTCATTAATATATATATGCTCACGTGTTATATTTATTATGTCATGTTTACATAAATAAAATAACGGGGAGGCAAGGTTCAAACCTTAACCTCGCCGCACAAGGGCTTTGCCCACCAACCACCGGAGCACAAGCCGTGGCTTAATATAATGTGTACAAATGTTTTACTTATTATGTCATGTTTAACATAATAAAAATAAACGAGAGGCAAGGTTCAACCTCGACCTCTTGTACAAGAGTTTTGCTCTTCAACCACTAGAGCACCACCGCTCAGCATTATCCATGCAACTTCTTTTATTTATTCTATCAAAAGCAATAGAATAAACACAAACCGCTTCTGGTACACTCCACGCAAGCACACGCCTCTTCCGTGATTTACGGAAAGTCAAATCACTTTCGCTAAAGCCGCCCGCCACAAATACCTCGAGATTCCCTGTCCCCTTACACGCCAACACGCCGCCAACAAATTTTTCCTCGGTTTTCGGACTTTAATCCAACGCTGGATTCAAATTCTCGAGATCGCTCATCCAAACGGTGGAGATCCGCTCACCTTGTTCTATAAATAGGTGCATTCTCGAGAAAACTGCTCACTCCAAAAGAAAAGAAATTTTCTTCCGAAGCTCAAGTCTTTCTCTCTCAACTCTTCAAATTCTCTTCTCAAATCCTTTCTTCATCAATTTCAATCCTTCTCTTCTCGATCTTCTCTCCCATCTAGTTGATTCAATCCCATCTTTCCTCCTCAACTTTCGCATCTTCAATATTTTCCTCCAAATCTTCAATCCTTCTTTCTCGATCTTTTCTTCCATTTGAAGATTCGATCTCATCTTTCCTCCTCGAGAATCTCAGATCTCCAATCACCAGCCTTCAACAACTCCAATCCTTCTAACAAAATCTCCCTCAAACACTAAACCATGTATTCCTCGATTTCCACATCCTCTCACCCCATGACCCAAGAGCCACTCTAACTCAAGAACTAATGGAGCTCCAAACCCCGCAACAAATGGAACCACAACAACAAAGAACCAACAGAGGAGGGAGGAAACACCCAAGCAAATTGGAAGTAGTGCCAACATGGATTTCTCATGGCCGCACTGTGTGGATTCCTACCTGCAACAAATAAGAATCCTCAAGGATCTTTACTATGTCAAGGGATTTAAGTGCCCAACTACAGAGCATTCACGCAGATCCGCCTCCACCGAACCAAGATGGGTATGTCGAGGGTAAGAACATTTACTTTTGGTTCCGTAACGCCGTGGCTCGTAGAGAAGCGGCATGAATAGGTGTAATCAGTCGCCCAAAGCTGCCCATGAGAACTAGTTCTCTTGGTAATCGTAGATCCATTGATCTCAATTTTGGGTCCACCGTTCTCTACCGGTGTGTCGTGGATCCATCGACATCAATTTTGGGCCACCAATGGATCCATTGACATCAATTTTGGGTCCACTAGTTCTATCGATGATGGTAGATCCATTGATCTCAACTTTGGTTCCACCTATTCTAATCGTAATGAAGGATTTATTTACTTAAATTTTGTTTCATATTCTTCCTCACACTTCAACACTAATACTAGTACAACTCTTTTGGCACAACAGAGGACAAACATCCTCGCAACAACGCAGGAGGAGATCACCGTGGAGGTTCAAACTCTTCCTCTGCTCCCCGTGCACGGCGAGGACGCCTTTGGTAACTCAAGACTACTTCCGAGGAAGGTAGCGCTTTTGGTTACTATTCCGTGGCTCAAAGTGCTACCACAGCTGGCTCAAACGCTTCTCTTGAGCTCAAACTCAACCCATCCTGAGTCACGACCAGGCTTAGTATAGCATAGTCCTCGCTTCCAATTTCTTTTTGTAATAATAAATCAATAAGATGGTGTGCATGTTGTTTCTTCTTTTTGTTTAACTAACAACAACACCAAGGATCGAACCTTGGTCACCCAATACTATTTTCAAAACCATAAACAACTCTATCGCACACATCTTTCATAATGATGCAATAAAAACAATCACTCAAAAAGAATCCAACAATCAATTAAGTCGTGACGAGGTCTAGCTAGTATCCTCCGAAGTCAAAACCAAAACACAAACAATTTCATCGATAGGATTAGGGATTTATAAAGCTAAACACATCCCCGAAAGTTAGCTAGGAAAAACCCACGCCTTTAGAGTTACTCTTACAACTCTTATAGAATCTCGATAATTTCATCTATCAATTGCTTCAACAAAAACTCACCACAATTCAATCCCTAACATTTAGCTTATCTGTAAATCGATCAAACTCCATATCACATAGTAATTCACTTGAACCACTATGGATATACCTAACAAAGTCACTAAAATCAATATCCTAAATTCGCGCTTAACTATATCACCTAAAATCAATCACCAAAGGCAAACCCTTGCTCACTCTAACATGTCCTCCATGCTTCTTCCTGCACCATACATAGGCCTCAAAATTCAATTTCATTCACTTGAACAAAACTATATTCACAAGTCACTAGTCATCAACCCATGGTGTTCAAATGAATAAATTTCAAATCCAGTTTTCCTTGTGAATCGCAATATATCGCTCCAAAATGATGCAAGCAACATCAACCACGATATAAGACATATCTCACGAACTCAATTCAAATTCGAATCACCAAAACTACTACTAATTCCAATTCTACCAACAATCCCGATTCTCAAGGAATTATAGGTACTCAACGCATAACCCAAAACAATGGTCTCTCATCTCTAACCATCGAAAGCACAAAATAAAATTCTTGTCTCAAGCACCTCAAACCCCTCGCTTAACAACTTACAAGCACAAGGAAGAAGTAACCACAATAATTTCTTCCCTAACCTCAACCCTACTAACAAACTCCACAAGGACATCTCATTTACAAAACAAGATATATCTATTATTTGACATGTACATCTCATCTAAAAACATATGTACGCCCAACTTAAGAAGGCAAACTTTCTATCCATTAATACTGTGATTCCACACATTACGTAATTTGCATAGGTCCACATCATGCCTTCAACCAAACACTTCAACATCCAAAAGAACCTCACTTCCATACAACAATCCTCGCTGACTTAACAGAGTTGAATCAAGAGGTTCCTATTCCTCAAGGATTGTAACTCATGCCACCTAACTTATTCCCAATACAACCTACAAGACAATCAGAAGGTTCTAAGTACAACCCCTTCAATATCCATCACCTAAGGAGTATAGTATGCTTGGCTAATACATGTATAACACTTAAAACACAAAGATAAGTCAAATACAATTTCATATTAACCAAGTCAATACTATAGGGAAGGTATTCACGTTTCCTAAAACAACCTAGCGCCTAAACAACTCCCAACACTCACGCATACCCAATGACTTAGCCAATACCAAGA
Source organism: Dioscorea zingiberensis (assembly GCA_026586065.1). Taxonomy (NCBI): domain Eukaryota; kingdom Viridiplantae; phylum Streptophyta; class Magnoliopsida; order Dioscoreales; family Dioscoreaceae; genus Dioscorea; species Dioscorea zingiberensis. The sequence continues at coordinate 72,409 of JAGGNH010000145.1, forward strand.
GCACACGATGGGGATCCAGCAGACGGGCCATCACTCGAAAGGTATTGACACATCACCAAATATGCACCTTACGCCTCGATACCAAAATCATACTCCGGATTTTGAATGATAAATTCAAATCCGAAACCTCAATAATTACAATTACAAAACCAAATCTCAAACTTCGAAGTTCATTATTACAATTCAATCTCACAATATATTATAAAGCTCAAATGAGCATAACACACCTCACAACTTACAATTGTTGTAAAACTCTAACAATTGCTCTAACCAAGACGATCACCGCCCCGTTCTCCCTCGTCTCCAGTAGGATTACCCGCTACACAATTTGAATAGTGTACCGAGTTGCAACAACACAAAACCCGTAAGCTTTTTACAGCCAAGATGAGTAAAACAAGAAAGAACCGCTGATTTATTAGATTTCAAGACTACCACAAAACCCACGCTACTTCTCTCACTCTCATATATATATATAGACACTTATGAGTTACTCTCAATTTAGCTCATAAGATCACTCACTCTCATATATATATGTAGACACTTATGAGTTACTCTCAATTTAGCTCATAAGATCCCTCACTCTCATATATATATATATAGACACTTATGAGTTACTCTCAAATTCGGCCATAAGATTTCCCAACATTTGGTAGATGTACTCATATATATATATAGACCCTTATGAGTTACTCTCAATTTCCCTCATAAGGTTACCATATATATATTGACACTTATGAGTTACTCTCAATTTCACTCATAAGGTCACTCCACATTTGGCGCATGCATCAGAGCTCTAATCGAACGTGAATCCACTCGTCCGCCACGCACGTGATTACGCATTTAATACTATTAATAACCACCAGCCCTGCATTTAGAGCGTTGATTCACTAATAGATGCCATGGTCACCTGCGGACCTAGTGATCTCCACAGATCACAACAATTTATTGTTCCTCAACAATAAAACTCAACACCTCTCACAATATATTGTTTCTCAACAATAAACTCAATACCTCTCACAATATATTGTTTCTCAACAATAAACTCAACACAACTCCAACAATACATATTATTTCACGTAATAATATATATACGTATATCTTCACACAGGAATGTCTAATACACCAACAATAGTTCATATGATTGCAAAATAAAGCAATTAAATATATTGGGTTCAGAATATGAACCACGTGAGGTTTACTCACCTCGATAATCCCTACCAAGGCCTTCAATTCAAATTTCAAAATACGATCCACAATCGCCCACCAACTCAAACCGGCCAATCACCTAGTCCAATAATGATCTTGACTTAGCCAACAACTCAAATATGTAATTAAACGACGATCCAACGCCAGATTCAAATTAAACGATGATCCAACGGTCGGATTCGACTTAATGATGATCCAACGGCCGGATCCTCACGGACGCCTTTAGGATCATCCTCCAAAATTATCACGCTAAGATCCAACGGTCAGATCTTCCTGAATCGCCTTTACTAACATCTCCACAAAATTATATGAAAATCCGACGGTCGATTCTCACCTAATCGCCTCAATCACTATTTCTCAATTATAATGTAAGATCCAACGGCCGGATCTTCGCCCGCGACCTCACAAGGTCACCGGACAGTCATACGCATCAACATATCCAAAATTGAAGCAAAACCGCATGGTCAGATCTTCACAGATCGTAAAACCGAAGATAAACGTGAAAAACGCTAAATAGTAACGCCAAAACGTGAAATCCACTATTTATCAACTTTTCTAACATGACCATGTTATATATCAAAACGCCTCGTATGGATGCATAGATCATCGCCTAGATAATGAAAACTCGAAATATGGTCTGATGCGCCGCCACAAGCGTGGTCAGTGGGCGGTCAACGCGGCGGTCAACGCCGGTCAACCACCTCAGATGGCAAAGTGACCAACTACAAACTGGTTCAAAATGAAAGGGTGGTCGACTTTCATACCTGGAGCTAAGCCTGGTTCGGCCTAGATCGTCCTAGATCAAGCGTTGAAGTTGGATTAATCTCGTGCGTCTGATCAGATTCCAGATTGAATCAGGGACGCCGAAATCTTCAACTTGTGATCTTTCACCCACACTCCAAATCGTCAAGCAAGGCCTATATGGGATGATCAGGGGAGGAGGAGATCACGAAAATGGGAACGATCGGCCCATGCAACGCCGGAAAAGTGGTTTTCCGGCTGGGTCCGTTTTGCACTTGGGTCGGGCTTTGATCCTCGGCTTGGAGGCAGCGGCGGGGCGGGGCGAGGCCACAGAGCAGCTATGCTCGGCAAGGCGCGCCGGTCTGGTGCGGGTCCGGTGGCGGTGGCGTCCGGGAAGTGGGCTTTCCGACCGGGTCGGGTCGGTCGCGACCCGTCGGGTCTGAGGGACGCACGAGGAGAGAGAACGGAGAGAGCTGGGGCCAAAACGCAAATTTCCCATTTTTGTCCTTAAAGAAAGAATTCGGAAAATTTCTCTATTTATAGAAAATTCCCAAATTTCAAAAATTCATAACTTAATCATAATAACTCCTAATAATGCGTTCCACATGTCCACGAACTCGTATCGACGAAGCTCTACAACTTTCATGAAGGAAGTTTTCCCAAATTTTGAACGTATAAAAGTCAACTTTGTTGACCCCTAAAACGCTCGCTTTTCGAAAATAAAACCGCTCGAACTAATTCCACAACTTCCAAGCTTCAGACTCGCCCCTACTATCGCGGAAATCATTTCTAAAAAAACCATGGAATTTAATTTGGATTTTCAGGGGTATTACACGAGATTTGAAGTAGACCTTGCAAATGGGCTTGCTTCCATTTTCTTGTAGGAGGCCCAATAATGACTTCGAATTTTGAGAATTTCGGAAACTCTTATCTTTCTTTGAAATTAATTTTAATTTCTATTGTATCCCTGCTCCATGAAACTTTGTCGTTGGACTTGAAAATTAATGGACACATATTTTGTAAATCCATTAATTGTTCTGTCCCATATCAACTTTGAGAAGTCTTGAATCTTTGTCCCAGAAGCCTTCAAAATGCTGCCACTTTCACTTGAGATTTTATCAAAGAATGCACCACGTTCGTGTGGTGCATATGAATAACTAGCAATAATATTATTAATGCTTGTATGATTATTTTTGGCTTAGGAATTATGTTTTCCTTTTGTGAAGGCTGTGAGTGCGTGAGAGAACTTGGAAACGGTGGCTTCTCAAGAATAATCATGGCTCAAGCTTTGTTAGAACAAAATTTGTCGTTTCCAAACTCATCATCTTGCACGTGCTTGACTTGTTGGTTTAATTGAAACTCCACAACTTTGCAAAACTTTATTTGCTCCTAATTCCCAACAGCTTATATTAGGAAATGTTTAAAGCCCGTAATATTAGTACAACTTGACCGCTCCGTTATGGCCTTCAATTTCCTTGTTGTGACTTGAATATTCAGCTTCATTTTTTTGTCCATTCTTCTTTGTGAGGACAGAGAGCAACTAATAGACTTTTTGAGGTCATTCGTGAACGGCCTTATTAGAGTATCTGGGTCATCAAATAGCAGTAGCAATGACCCTATGTCATGGGACTCTTTAGCATTAAATGCGGCTGTTCATGAACAACCATTTGCTCAATGCAATGAGCAACACCATTTTAGAGGAGCTTGAAAGCATTGAAACGAGGCCATTCATGAACAATCGCTTTGTTTCAATGTGTTAAGCATTAGAGCATTTGAGAGCAGCAACGCCATTTTGGCCGGGCTTTGGAAGACTCTAATATAGGGGTCATCATGGGTCCCTACGTTACCCTAAATTTTAGGGCTTAGGGTCAGGTCGGGCTAGGCCTAGTCAAAGTCAAAAAATTTAGGGCCTGGTAGGGTCGTGCGCCCGGGCTTAAATATGCTAACCCTTACTGTACTCAAAAATCCCGAGCCACTAGGGCGGCCTTCCTAATAGGACCAAATAGGGCTGAAATGGGCCTAAAAGGGCCTTAATTTGTTTAACAAAAAGAAATATTTTATTTTTATTTTTATCTCAAAATGTGGCTCAATGGTTATATAGGTAATACAAGACTCATTCTTTTTGTTGATCATATTTAATATAAATATATATATTGGAATTAACTTATAAGTTATAACATTTATAAATATTAGTTAAGATGGTTATATTCAATTAACTATCTCTCTAAATCTCCCAAAATGTTAAAGGAAAAGCACATTATGTGCCTTCGTCAAAGCGTACGGACGGAGAGGGAATCAATGAATTAGTGATTACCATCAATAAGCACAATTACGGATCAATTAGCGTTTAATGTCATCATCATTGTAATTGTTCTTTCCATTGTAATTCTCTCCTATATTAAGGGCTATGAAATGAAATGAGTAAACCAATTCCAATTGTCATTTTACTTTAACACGCTATCAAAGACGCCGTGAAAGCAAATAAGCCAAAAAGAAAACCCAAAACCCTAGAGAAATTTTTTTTCTCTTTTCTGCCGCCACCAAGAAAAATTTCCCTAGACCGCCTCATCTCTCGCTCTCCTGGCCAAGCACCACGCGTTTGCCTAGCCCAAGACCACGGGCCTCCACTGCCCGACTGCAACCCGACCTCACAACCCCACGTGAGCTTCCAAGCCACTGCAACAACGGGCAGGTGTGGCAGAGATCCCAAAGAAGCGGGCGCGGCCAGCTCTCATCCCGCCGACTGCGGCCCTCCTCTCCCCATCAGCGATACTGCTCAACCGGGCCAAGAAGAACTCCAAAGACTTTGCAAAGAAGCAGCCTAATCCACCTGCACCTGACAAGCAACCCAGCCCCGCCTGCGCCTTGCAGCAGACCGGGCTCGAGCTCCCCGGCCACTCACTCCTCTTTGCCAAGTAACAGATCGCTGCCTCCACACCAAAACCGTAAGAAAGAAGAGGAGGCGGAGGAGGAAGAGAGAAAATAGAGGAAGAAGAAAAATAAGAAAGAGAAGGGCCAAAGTATACACCCAAATTTCAAATAAAAAATAAATAAAAAAGCAGGCCCCTGCAGGCCTAGAACGGGGAAAAAAATAAATAAATAAAAGAAAAGAAAAAAGAGAAGGCCCAAAGAAAAGACCAGGTCCCGGAAAAAAAGATCAAAGCCCACCGCTGAAAAGGGAGAGGAAGCGGCATAGTTTCATAAGCCCAAAACATCGCTACGCACGCCTGTGACCAACACGCTGCTGCGCTTAGGATTGTTTTTATTTTTTCAAAACCAAGTATGTTCTCTTTTAATTTATTTAATTTCATACTATGGTAGATTCTCATTATTTATTTTCTTGAGCATGCTTTGTCATTTATGTTTTATATGATTATCTTTAAGCATGATTTATATATTTTTAGTATTTAGTAAAATTTCAAGCATATTCTCGTGAATTTCATTTACGCTTTATAATTATGCATAATACATGCATTTTCATTATGTTATTGCTTATATTTTTTTTTTAGCATGCCATATATATTTTGTGATTTATGCAATTTTTAGCATGTTTTATTTTATTTACGCTTTTATATAATTTTCCTATGCATGCCTTTATTTGCTATGATTTATTATTAAATATGCTAATATGCTATGGCTATTTTTAGAATGCAATATACAAAATTGGCGCGTTTTGACATGATAATGAAAATTCATGCGCATTATACACACACACTTACTGTGATAAAGTAATTTCACATAGCATCGAAAAAATATGTGACCATTACTTAATCTTGGTCTTGAAATCTAATTCATATGTTTGGAAAATAATCCGTGAATGTCTTTATGACTGCGTAATTTATTTCTTCTCTTGTTTATGTAGATGGCTGATCCAACTCGACACTAATTTGACATTTTGGACTCAGACGGACTTGAGTACCACCGCTGGGTTTCCGATGTAGAAACTGCCTTTTATGGCAAGAGACTACACTGCCACCATTACCGATCCCAAAGACAATGGACCGCTTGACAAGGTGAAAGCAAATGCCTTAATGTTTATGAGGCTTACATATTGATCCTAGCCTCCGCTGGGAATACCTTCAGCTTGAAGACACCCAAAGATCTCTGCGGGATGCCCTTAAGGACATTTTGGGAACATTCATGACACATTGCTCCCGTGAACGGCACCGCTCAGTGGAATGAAATCCGCTTGCTTGACTATAAAAGGGTAAATGACTTCAACAAGGATATGTTTAAGCCTAAAAGCATCGTCTAAATTTCTGTGGAAAGGAACTCACGTAAGATGATATGATCCGTAAGACTCTTTCCACTTTTCCTACTTCAAAGAATTATACTAGCTTAACCAAGATAGGTGGAGTATGATAACAAAAAGAATCACAACCTTCAACAAGCTGATCAACCTATTGCAAGTGGTCGGAGAGGCATAATGAGGTTCTTTTGAACAACAATGTCAGATTCGCTGGGACAAAGAAAATACATGAGGCTAATTATGGCAAAGTGAAAGGTGGAAAGAACCCCAATGCAAAGTGGGGTTGGACGTGCTGATCCCTACCCACGTGGCAACAATGCACCACGCGTGGCAAGGGACATGGGGGTCGGATATGGGCCGCGGAGGCCCTCCCAATGTATGGCCTTGAGATGGTGGTGCTGGCCCTAGTGGTCATGGAAACAAGGTGCAAAGTGCACCCCATGAACCCTTCACCAAAATGTAATAGAGTTGGCAATGAACCATGCTATAGGTGTGGAGTCATTGGGCATTGGTACAAGAACTGCCGGCCAAGCAAATGAGTAGCAGCCAATTACAAGAGGTATAGGGAGTCTAAAGAACAAGAGACTCACTATATGGAAGAAGGAGGCCATGACCCTGCATCGGCCAACCTCACAATTGCAGGACTTTAATGGTAATAAGCGGAACTTGCTCGCCAACCGATGCCCCAAATTTTGACTGATCTGCGTTATTTATTTTATTTTCCAAAGATAGATGTGGAAAGCATAATGCCTCATTTTTAATTAGACTATTACTTGGTCTTAAAGTTTATTTTCAATAATGGTTTGATGAATTAGATTTCTGAACATGACCTTTGATTTGATTATCGCCGGCTTATAAATAAATTTGGAATTTTATTCTCAAGCACTGAATTTATTCAAATTTATTTACTACACATACTTACATGGTTCAAAAATTGCAATATAAAGATGTAAAGCAATACATCTAAAGAAAAATTATTATTAGAATGAAAAGATTATCATTCTACTAAAATAGAAATACTCTAAAGAATCTGAGATATATTTAAAGTCAAAGACGCCTCAGATGCACCAAGAGCTAATCTAACCTTGTTAAAGCTTCAAAGATATTCGTACTAACGGGTTATCATGTAAAACATACTGTGAGAATGGAACTGAATACATTCATATTACCTCTAATAAATGTGGAAGGAAACGCATTTTAGAGAAACTTATGAGTCAATCTAGTGGACTGTACCTCACTACGATTCGGATCATTGAATCCTATGCTGTCACCAACAATGAAATGTGGGACACTAACTCATACAGCTTTGGCATGACCACTAGGGCACCCCTGGGTCATGACATGATGATCCGTGATTTTAAAGAACTCATAAGGACATCCCTTCTTGATGGAATTCTGCAAGTATATGGTGGATGTAGTATAGTAATGGAAGAGAAGGGGTTGTCGTTCCCACGAGGATATTAAGTCAATTCACAATATGAAAACCTAAATTAATTAAAACCAAAACACACAAAACAAGAAACACAAATCATTAAGACACACACAATGACTCAAACTAAGACTATGATTTTCACGGGTTTTGAAAAGAGTTGTTGATAATGGGAAAATAACTTGAAAACAGAAACTTAAAAAGTGAATCTAAATAAACTGAAATTGAAAAGAGTTTATAATGATTAGAAGTAAAAATATGATGATGATGAGCCTAGGGTGTCGGAATCAACCACAAGCAATCTTATCTACGCTTTGAACCAACCAATGGATTCTTTCGCTTCTCCGGATGATAATTCCCTGTATCTAAGTCCTTCTCGTGTACTCTAGACCATAGTTTTCCTTAAGTGCATGATTCTCTCCCTCTCGGGTAAAGGTCAGATATCCTAACTATGCAGTTTATCCTTCCTCGGTATAAATTTAACATGCAGGACTCATTACGCTTTAGAAAACAAGGAAATCAAGCAAATCATTATTCTTTCTCAAGTAATAATATAATTTACAATTCTTAATCACATGAAGCTAATATGAATTATATTGCAGCTATGCCTCAAATTCATCTTCTCGATAACTAGATGCAAAGCCCTAAAGGTCGCTAATCAATAGAACTTTAACATAAGCACAATTCAAGCAGAGATTAAGAATTCATCTAAAAAGAAACTAATAATCCATCAATTGAATATCAAAACATGTAAACAATCATGCTAGGGCCTCATCCTAGCCCTAGAAAAAGGAGTTTAGCTACTCATGTTCAAAGAAAACATAATAGAAAATCTTAAAACATAAAAAGAACTTGTTAAACGGAGATGGAAGGTGAACACGTGATGGCAGCAGCCTTCTTTGGTGAAAATCTGATGGTGAATGGTCCTTCTCCATCTTGACACATTCTCCTTTTATAAGATGCAACTTTTCCTTCTTGCTTTAGGCCTCTGGGAACTCCTTAATAACTTAGCACAAAAAGAAAGGTGATGTGGCACCCTAAAATTCCAAGGAAACATATGTTGGGCTCTCAAACGGTCCATAATGCTAGATCAATCTTCCCAGAATTTTGCTAAGTCATTCAGGCCTTGAAAACTCGAGCCCTTGGAAACACATCACAGATTCGCGTATTGACTGAACTGCCTGTACTTAAACTGCCATATCTCCCTCTAGGGATATCGAAATCACGAACCGTAAAATTCTCCAGAAACTAGACATTCTGGGCTTTCCGTGCATATAAGGCTCGTTTTCTGGTTGTCTCTGGATCAGTACAGTTTAATCCTCAAAAGTTAGCTGTTCTGCAGAGGCTGCTTCAGTTGTTAGGATTGCAAAACCACCCTTCAATCCTTTTCCTCTCGTTTTGCTTCTTTTTCTCATCCTTGCTCTTCATACCTATAAAAATACTAACATAAGTAAATGAACCATAAATAAGGAGAACTAGACATAAATATCAAGATTAAGAGGCATAACAAATTAGGAAAATATGAGCACATCAAATACCCCCAAACTTAGTCTCTTTGCTAGTCCTCGAAAGCAAAACAAGAATAGAAACTAATGACTAACTAGAACAAACACACAAGAAGAAAGAAAGTTCCTAATCCTTCCAATCATCTCAGAGAATCAATCTCAAACTTATAGCATCCAAATAACAACAATTATCAAAACAGGTCCATAAAACTTTTAATCGAAAGTGCTAATAAATTCCGATAACAACCATGCTTGTGTAGACAGCCATAAATCAATACAAATTTCCACAACCCAAATAGACACATGAAAATCAGCTTCAACTTCAAATCTCACTCAAGGATTTCACTCAGAATAAAGCGCTCAGATTTTCTGGGTAATTCTACTCACTCATGTTTATGTGAGACGAAAGGATATAAAAAGCAAAAATAGCTCACATAAATATTAAGATGGAAAGGCTTTTTTCTGGAAAATAAAAATAAAGAATGATCTCATGCAAGAATATATATCACTTGAATTATAGAATTGCCCCATAGGCTCACCTCTTTGACTCCATCTCCACAAATTGCCTCACACTTTTCCTAGGATCATAAAGGTCTTTGTTCCGGTTGTAATGGGGCTAAGGGTTTTGGCTAAAAGAATCGAAAAGATAAAGGAATTCAAAGGTTCTAAGAAATCAATAGAGCAAAAATAAGTCGATGCTCAAGATCGCCAAATCCTCATAGGTGTCACACTTCCACTTCTCAAATAACTTGAACATGGAAGGCCAAATTTCATTGTGTTGGACCTTGGCTTCAATCCAGCCTCCTTATACTCCAAAAGTCTTCATGAAAACTTCAAGACATAGCTCTAACGTTTGTGATTCTCAATACTTTAGTCTTCTGAATTTTCTGTAATTTTTCTCACACCATTGAACAATGAAGACAATCAGCACCATAAACTCCAAGTTTCAAATCTTACTTCTTGGTACCACGTCAACTTCCTCTATTTTAACACACAGCCTCATTCTTTTTCTCTTTTTCTTTCTGTCACTTTCCCAAAGCAGTTTTCATTCTTGCTTTCATATTCCAAGTTTGGCAACCTTCTTTCCGAGCTCTTCCATTGTAATGTCAAAATTGTTCTTTTCTTCTTCTTTTTTTTCTTTTCAATAGCTCTGTTTTGCACTGAAACATCCCATATCCAAGCTGCTACTACAAGTTCATGCTTTAGACAATAGTAATTTCCTTCGAAACAATAACCAAGGCAAACTTCCCTTCTTAACTTCGGTGCCATTCAAAAGGCCAAGGTGTGTCCAACTTTTTTTTTTTTTTTTTTTTTCTTGTTGTCACTATTCAGACACACCTTTGCATTCAAAATTACTTCGACAATGGTAATTCCTTAACTGAAATTTAGAAGTATGACCTGCAAATTCCACTTTGCCTTCAAGTACACATCACAACCCCCAAACTTGTTTTCTTCAGTACACATTCTTTTACTCCAAAATTCCTCATATACATCTTCATAGTGCTCCATCAATTTCTCAGAACATAGGTAGGATATGTGTTTAAGGGTGAAGGGTTGGGAATATGTGTTTTATGAATGAAAAGGCTTATTTTGGCTCAAAGGGCTAACTAAGGGATCATGTAATTAGGAATGGAGGCTATTTGGCTATGGTGGTGATGATCTTAATTGCCTTAATCCCTTCCCAAAAATCATGTGAATCAATATAACGTCTCGAGAGTCATTGAAGCAAGTTCTAGGACAAAATAATGAGATCATGTACAACCTATCTAACAAAGAAAAGATCATAGAACTATATAAAGCACTCTCAAGAATAGGCAATAGGCTCAATATTCACATAGGTTATACAAGTCTACACTAATCGTCACATGCTTCTCTAGATCACAAATTTTCATATTAACAATGGCTGTTGTGTTTCAAGCATAATCACCATAAGAGAATATTAACAAAAAGATTGATGTCCAGACCTAAATTGATGCTTATCATATTCATCAGCTCTAACAAGGATTCAATTCAAGTTGTCATCCTAGGTGTTGGAAGAAACTAAAGCAAAAGACACACAAAATAACAACTAAACAGAACATTTTTTTAATTTCCAGTATTTTCTACTAAGCTATTCTACCACATGTGAAGCTAATTAAAAAATATAAAAACAAGAATCTAAATTCCTCCCCAAACTTAAGTGAGACATTGTCCCTCAATGTTGAAAAATATTAGCTAGCAGTAATGCATCAAACAAGTAAGGGAAGAAGCACAACAAGTAAAGAAAAGTAAAGAATAAGTTTAGAGCTCCTGGATGTAGACGAAGAGGAAGAAAGGCCAAGACATTCTCCAAGTAGAAATCTCCATGGTTGTTGAAACTTAGCTCGCGGATCGGACACTGAAGACAGAGGTATTTGCCCAAAATTCGCCGGGGCTCATTGCTTTGCAATGAGTCTTGTAGCTCTCGTCGAATCACATAAAATCGACATATTACATGTCAAAAAACGGACACTTCTGCTGCAAGTTAGCAGAACCCAAATTTCACTGTGAAAACTGGATTTCTTTATCCGAGATACCCGAAATATCCAAAATAGTAGCTTCCTTGAGATCCCAGCAGCAAACAGCCTACTTATACGAGAATTTCCAATTCTCCAATCGCTTTTCTCAAATCTGCAACGCTCCCTCCTTTTTATCTTTTTTCTTTTGCGGCGTTCCTATTTCTTGCATTTGACTTTAAGTAGAGCATCATCAATTGCAGAGGAGGTGGCCAAGGAGGTTGAAGTGATTGTGGGAGGAACTCATCCTTAGAATTTGAGGGAGGCTTGAAAACACAGATGAGCTCAAGTCTTGGAGCTGGAATAATGGGAAGAACGAGCTTGGAGGGTAAAGAAGGGAAAACTTCGCAAATTTGGTACTCCGCAGATGCTTGAAAATTTGGTGCATCAACCACCACAGTGGTGACTTCATCAAGAGCATCCAATGTATGAGATCTTACGTCTTTGAATTCAGGTTCTTCATTCTTTGGCTTGTTAGCACATAGCTCCATAGGAACTTTAGTAGAAGAAGGAAGATAGGTGCTCTCGGTAGCTTGATCATCAATAATATGTAGCTCAAAATAGTCATCTTCCTCACCGGGCTTACGATCAAAATTTTCTTCTCTTCCACTAGCATGCCTTTCGTCCTCTAACTCCCAAGCATTAGCAAGCTGCGATATATGAAGTTCAATTTCCAATAGTGCTTGTGCAAGCTTGGATTGCCTTTCTTCAAGCTTTGATTGATCATGTTTAAGCCTTTCAACCTCGTGATCAAATTTTTCTGATCTCTTGAATAGCTCAACAACCATCTCCTTAACAGTAGGATCTTCTTGTTGATATATTGGAGCTTGATAAGATGATGGGAAATTGCTAGATGGATATGACCATTGTGCGGTTTCATAATATGGATCTTCAGACCATGAGTTGTTAGAATGATCTCCCCATCCCAAATTGCTATTAGATGGTTCTTGTTGTGGCCATGAAGGATCATCCCATGAATATGAATTATTTTCGGACATTGAATATGTGTTGGAGTGCTTTACTTGCTCGGAATAATACCCAGGGAAAGCCATGAAAATTTACTCTTTGCAGCTTGAAACAAAAAATTCTCTGATTTCCGCGCAGATTGAGTACTGTTTGGTATTTCTCAAATATCTCTTAGCTCACAGCTCAGAATGATGATCTTCTTGGTGCGTTGGAAACTAGACTCACGTAGCTTTCGGTGATGTATCACACTCCTAGAAAAATATGAAAATATCAGTTTGTAATCAGCTTTGCAAAACAGTTCCAGAACGTAAAAGAAATAAAAACTGGACTCACATATTTTAACACAACTTTTTTTTTCGACTCCAAAAACTAAATAGAATTTTGAAAAACAAATCAAACTAACACAACTAGAATTAAAGTAGGAATCAAATATTTTGAATTAAACTAAATTATCCCCGCAGCGGCCAAAAACTTGATGGAATTCCTGCAAGTATATACAGGGTGGATGTAGTATAGTAATGGAAGAGAAGGGGTTGTCGCTCCCACGAGGATATTAAGTCAATTCACAATATGAAAACCTAAATTAATTAAAACCAAAAACACACAAAACAAGAAACACAAATCGATTAAGACACACACAATGACTCAAACTAAGACTATGATTTTCACGGTTTTGAAAAGAGTTGTTGATAATGGGAAAATAACTTGAAAACAGAAACTTAAAAAGTGAATCTAAATAAACTGAAATTGAAAAGAGTTTATAATGATTAGAAGTAAAAATATGATGATGATGAGCCTAGGTGTCGGAATCAACCACAAGCAATCTTATCTACGCTTTGAACCAAATCCAATGGATTCTTTCGTTTCTCCGCGGATGATAATTCCCCGTGATCTAAGTCCTTCTCGTGTACTCTAGACCATAGTTTTCCTTAAGTGCATGATTCTCTCCCTCTCGGGTAAAGGTCGTATATCCTAACTATGCAGCTTTATCCTTCTCAGGTATAAATTTAACATGCAGGACTCCATTACGCTTTAGAAAACAAGGAAATCAAGCAAATCATTATTCTTTCTCAAGTAATAATGTAATTTACAATTCTTAATCACATGAAGCTAATATGAATTATATTGCAGCTATGCCTCAAATTCATCTTCTCGATAACTAGATGCAAAGCCCTAAAGGTCAGCGAATCAATAGAACTTTAACATAAGCACAATTCAAGCAGAGATTAAGAATTCATCTAAAAAGAAACTAATAATCCATCAATTGAATATCAAAACATGTAACAATCATGCTAGGGCCTCATCCTAGCCCTAGAAAAGGAGTTTAGCTACTCATGTTCAAAGAAAACATAATAGAAAATCTTAAAAACATAAAAAGAACTTGTTAAACGGAGATGGAAGGTGAACACGTGATGGCAGCAGCCTTCTTTTGGTGAAAATCTGATGGTGAATGGTCCTTCTCCATCTTGACACATTCTCCTTTTATAAGATGCAACTTTTCCTTCTTGCTTTAGGCCTCTGGAACTCCTTAATAACTTAGCACAAAAGAAAGGTGATGTGGCACCCTAAAATTCCAAGGAAACATATGTTGGGCTCTCAAATGGTCCATAATGCTAGATCAATCTTCCCAGAATTTTGCTAAGTCATTCAGGCCTTGAAAACTCGAGCCCTTGGAAACACATCACAGATTCGCGTATTGACTGAACTGCCTGTACTTAAACTGCCATATCTCCCTCTAGGGATATCGAAATCACGAACCGTAAAATTCTCCAGAAACTAGACATTCGGGGCTTTCCGTGCATATAAGGCTCGTTTTCTGGTTGTCTCTGGATCAGTACAGTTTAATCCTCAAAGTTAGCTGTTCTGCAGAGGCTGCTTCAGTTGTTAGGATTGCAAACCACCCTTCAATCCTTTTCCTCTCGTTTTGCTTCTTTTTCTCATCCTTGCTCTTCATACCTATAAAAAATACTAACATAAGTAAATGAACCATAAATAAGGAGAACTAGACATAAATATCAAGATTAAGAGGCATAACAAATTAGGAAAATATGAGCACATCACTTCTTTCGAAAGTGAAAAATAAAATGGGACAAAAATCTGTCACACTTTGCAAGGTGTCGGTTCTAGTATTGCTCAAATGCGCCATTGCCTTCTCAAGTACCAGAAGCAATACCTCCCTCCCATTATGCCTCATTGACTATCTCAAAGGCACATCACTTTCGCTTTGTAAAGCACGCTCTTTAGCAAAAACAGGATCGGTGACCTCCCTATGCTAAAGATATAACATAAAAACATTCCATTCTTACAAAGGATACAAGGACATATCTGTGGACCTATCCATCCGCACGCGGACCATTCAAGTACTTTTATGGTTCTCGTGGATGCTTCGGACACACTAATCGTCACATGTCGCTTTATTGTCCACAAGAAATTCTGCAAAACTCCTAGCACAGATTATACGCTTAAGGGCTCACCACCTCGACACCCTATCAAGTCTATAAGGCTTGATAACGCCGAGAGTTTACATCAAAAAGCATTTGATGAATATTGCATGCCTATTGGGATCGATGTAGAGCATCCTCGCACCCATGTGCATACACAAAACGGTCTAGCATGAAGCCACCATCAAAAGGCTGCTGTGATGGTGGCTAGGGCATTGGTTATGCGCACCAACCCGCCTATATCCTGCACAGGGTTATGCAATATTGCACGCAAGCTTTACTTACTCATTTCAAACTCATTGCTAGCCAACCATTTTCTCTCGTACCAGTTGGTAATCGGATATGAGCCCTGACATTTCATACTTACGCATATTTGGTTACGCAAGATATGTGCCTATTAAGCTTCCACAAATAAGACCAAAATGGGTCCTTAGAGACGATTAAGTATTTATGTTGGATCACGAATCCCCAACAATTATCCGCTATTTGGAAACCCTTGACAGTGATCTCTTTACACGCTAGATTTGGCGGATTGTCACTTTGATGAGACAGTCTTCCGTCGTTAGGGGAGATACTGAAAAAGGATTTTCCAAGGGAACGACAGGAATTGTCGTGATTTGTCCCCACTCTGTCTCATTTTGATCCCCGCACTTCACAAAGTGAAAGTGAAGTGAAAAAGAATAATCGATCTTCTAACGTAGCAAATTCGATGCCCGATGCGTTCATCGATATCACAAAATGACGAGATCACATATACTAGCTGCAAATGTGCCTGCAAGGTTAGAAGTCCCCAACAAGGGGCACGGTGCCGCAGATAGAGGCTGCAACCGCACTTAGTGGAGGTATGGTTGAGGCCGTGGCTCCCCAAGGAAGAGGGGAGGCCACTTGGTTCGATTGACACTCACCCAAGGAAGAAGAGGGTGAGTAAGGCACAAACCAATCATCAATGTATAGAATCCTTCTCATGAGATTGTCTCGATTATAGTTATGTCCATGAATCAATAATCTTGGAGGGCGGCTCCGATGTTAAAAATGATTCCAGAGAACAAAGAAATCTCGTAGGATTATGAGAGTGTGTATGAGTTGATAGAAAGATCTTCCATACACATTGATGATATATACTATTGCTCAAGGAATCATAGAGCACGATGATATCGAATCACGCCTCGCTGCAAAATGTCAACAAAGAGCCGATTGGTCTAAATGGAAAGAAGCAATCCGCATGTAATTAGATTCTCTCGACAAAGAGGCAGGTATTTGGTCCGTAGTCTAACCCCACCAAGTGTAAAGCACGTAGGACATAAATGGACCTTTGTCGAAAGCGTAATGAGAAAGAAGAATGAAGTCCTAAGGTACAAGGCTGGCCTTGTAGGCAAGGTTTCTCACAACGCCTCGAATTGACTACGAGGAGACATTCTCTCCCAAAATGGACGCTATAACGCTCCGCTTACTTAGATTAGGGTTAGTAGTTTCCAAAAGACTGAAATGCAGCTCATAGATCCGTTCTTGCATATCTACATGGGGATCTAGATTCAAAGATATATATATATATATATATATATATATATATGAAAGTGCCTCGATGGCTTTACATTACCCAAGTTAAGTGATTCTAAACCACCTGAGTGCGTTTGCAATTAGGTTGAAACGCTCACTTTACGGATTAAAACAATCCGGGCGGATGTGGTATACCCGCCTAAGTGACTACTTGATTGGGAAGGGATATAAGAACGATGAATTATGCCCCTAGCGTATTCATAAAGAAAACAAGTTCCGGATTTGCAATTGTAGCTTATATGTCGATGATATGAACATAATAGGTACTCTTGATGAAATAAGAGAAACCGCGGGCTACTTGAACCAATTTGAGATGAAGGATCTTGAGATGAAATAAGAGAAAACTTGATTCTATCTAGGCCTTGAACTAGAACAATCGAAGTTTGTGGAATACTAATCCACCACCGCATATGTCCAAAAAGTCAGGCAATTTAACATGGACAAAGCGATCCTCGCTAGCACTCCCATGATCGGTCAAGTTTGGATGCAAGGAAAGATCCATTTCGGCCCAAAGGAAGATGAAGAAGAAGAGGTGTTGGGAGCTGAAATTCCCTATCTAAGTGCAATAGGCGCATTATTGTACTTAGCCCAATATACTCGACTAGACATTACATTCTCGATGAACTTGTTAGCTAGATTTAGCTTCACGTACCAGTAGCAACTAGTCACACCGGAATGGTATCAAGAACATTTTCCGATACCTAAAAGAAACCATTGACTTGAGACTGTTCTTTTCCCTACAGAGAGACAAGAGAGGGACCGCAGATGGAACCTACAATCCCTAAAGGAAATGTTGATGGTGAAAGCGCCACTCACTACAATCAAACGCCAAATAACGCTTTGGTTGGTTTTGCCGATGTCGGGTACCTCTCCGACCCACATAAAGATCGTTCCCAAACTGGTTATGTATCTACCATTGGGAACACGGCGATATCTTGGAGATCAACCAAGCAAACTCTTGTGGCTACCTCCTCGAACCACTTAGAGATCATTGCTCTACATGAGGCGTTCGTGGAGTGTGTATGGTTAAGAGCTATCATCACACATATTCGAGGGACTAGTGGTTTGAGTTCTACCATCAAGAGCCTACTTGCATTTATGAAGATAATGCAGTTTGCATCGAACAGATGAAGCTAGGATATATCAAGGGTGATAATACAAGACACATGCATATCGCCAAAGTTTTTTCTACAATCAGCAACAATAGGCCCTCCTCAAGGTTCAAAAAGAATCAAATAAGGTCCGAGGAGAATGTGGCAGGTTTGTTCACCAAATCATTGCCCAAGGCCATATTTGAGAAACATGTGAAAAGCATAGGAATGCTTAAAACTTTCTAAGCTCCCCATTAATGTAAGTATCGTGGAGAGGTGTAGACATCGTGGGGAGTCTAACACACACATGTCATACTCAAATGTAGAAGGTCGCGTTGTACTCTTTTCCTTCGACCAAGGTGTATTTTTGTCCCACAAGGTTTTTATTGTTACTTGGCAAGGTTTTTAGTGAGGCAACAACTCATGCACCATTTAGTCTTTGACTTGGCACAAGGGGAGTGTTAAAGGAAAAGCACATTATGTGCCTTCACAAAGCGGTGACGGAGAGGAAATCAAGGAATCAGTGATTACCATCAATAAGCACAATTACGGATCAATTAGCGTTTAATGTCATCATTGTAATTGTTCTTTCCATTGTAATTCTCTCCCTATATAAAGGGGCTATGAGGAAATGAAATGAGTAGACCAATTCCAATTGTCATTTTACTTTAACACAAAATTAATTGTTGTTTAACAAAGGAAACAAAAATTAAAGAAAATAAAGCTTAGGAAATCAATTACAAAAATGAGATAAGTTGTATGTTATAGACTAAAGAGAAACATATTTTAAAAATAGAAAAATAGAAAATTATTAGGGTTTAATTGGGCGGGCTTAAAGGGCGGGTCGGCCGTAGGGTAGGGCAGGAGCTTCATTTGCATGACCCTTACCCTACCCTATTTGAGAAAGGGTAGGAGCCCGCCTTCTAATGCAAGGGCCGGGTAGCGGGCTTAGGGGTCAAGGGCTAAATGATGAGGCCTACTCTAATAATTGTGGTCGTTCATGAATGGCCTATTAAAGTCTTTGAGAGCTCGGGTACAAGACATATAAGGAATAATTGGAGAGGCTTATATCACGGGGAGGCTGATGTATACTTGCAACTTTTCTCTACTACTACCAAAGCTTGGTCCTTCCTTCTCTCATTTCTTCTCTCTCTCTCTCTCTGTTCCTCTCTCTCTCTCTGTCTCTCTCAATTTGCGTATGCTCTCTCAGTATTTCTTTTTGTTCTTCTGCTTTGTAGTTCTTTTTGGAAAAATTCAGTTTACTCCCCTCAATTTTAGGGCTAAAATTAGTTTAGTCTATCTTTCTCAGAATTAATCACGATGGTCCTTATACTCTCAAATGATATCACCCGAGTCTAAAAATTTGAATTTGGCTCGAGACATGGCGTCATGTGTCTTTGAGTTGGAGCCAACATAGGGGCCCATTTTTCATACTTCAAACTCCCTAAGAAGGGCAAAATGGACATTTCTAATTTAGTCTAATTTCTCCCTCTCTCTCTTTCTCACTCTTCGCTCTCCTTCCTTAAATCCCCAACCCAACCCCTCCTCTTCATCTCCAGCCCTCATTCTGGGACCCGCCGCTCCAAGACCTCCTCCTCAGAGCGCCTCAAAGGCCTCATCAAGACCTCAGATCTGGTACCTCATTCTTTTTCTTCCTCGAGCTTCTCCTTAGCTCCATCGAATCAACACTCTCACATTCAATCTCATAACAAGTTCCAAACTCATACTTAGTCTCATCCACCTCCAATTTCAACCATTTCCTGTGGCTTCCGGGCTCTCTAAGAGGCTGCCACCGATCTCAAGCCACTTAGGTCTCACAGGGGCCTCCGAGATTTTAATCCTGTATATATGTTATCAAGGGAATATATATTGTTTTTGGTACCGATGAATGCTAAGTATCATCTTGTCCCAGCCGAAACCTATTATTTTGACCAGCTCACAATGTAGGTTCGAGCTTTGGCTCTGACTTTTTGCCCTCTTCTTCTTTTCAATGAATTAAGTCAATATTTTCTCCTTTTCCTTTACCTTTGAGTTCCGGACACCTCGCAGCCCGCCAGTTTTCCATTCCTTCTCCATATAAATTATTTTTGTTTTTCAAAACTTTATGTATGAATAAAAATTTAATACTTTTGTTGTATTTATTTTAATCAAAACAAATTTTTTTTTCAATTGAGTTCAAAACACATGATCATTTGACGAAAAATATATTTGTATTTATCTATCTATTTGAGGGGCCACATTTTAATTATTCGCCTTCGTCGTTTAGAATCTCGTGATCTGCTATCCCTCATTCCTGGACCCTCCCATCCCAACAAACCCCAAATTCCTCTCTCACCTTCCTCAAAACCCTCGACTCCACCCGACATCAACTTCTTGGCTCGGCGACGCATTCCTACCCAATCGTCGGGTCCACCTCCTTCGTCCTCCTCCACTCACAGATGCCGCCATCGGCCCTCACCAACTTCGCCTTTCAAATGGCCACCGCCAAGACGCGAGGGTTTTTCCGGGTCGGAGAATCGGGCTGGACTGCTCTTGGGCGCATTTGAAGAGCTCTCGGCTTTGGAGCCATCGAATAAGAGATTCTCCGGCGGTGGATTTCGAGGTGGAACGACGCCCGACAAGGTGGTGACTTGGCCGTAGGAGGAGTTAAAGGATAATTAAGGTGACCAGCTTTTCGATCGGAGATGGCCGAGGAGAGGATGAAATGCTCAAGGAGTAGGGGTTTCTATATGAAAGAGAGAGTTTGAGGAAAGAGAGTTCAATTTTTTTTTTATGAATTTAGCTTTAAAAGTTATTTTGGGAATTTACTCTTCTTAAAATTGATGGGTGAAAAGTAGTGGGCCCCCATGTCACCTCAACTTCGGCACATGACTTCATGTTTCAAGTCAAATTCAAATTTTTGGACTCAAAGTGATGTCATTTGAGAGATATAGGGACCATCGTGATTAATTCTCGAAAAGAGAGACCAAACTGATTTTAGCCCTAAAGTTCAAAGGGACTAAAAATTTGAATTTAATCCTTTTTTTTCCTCATCCCCTGCCTTTTTTCAATTTGTAAGCCTTCTTTTATAAGCTTAATGATTAACTAGCTTGTTATGAGGATTGGTATAATTCAAATTTGAATCAATCCTTATCACTATGCGGATGATTCTCTCATTCAAAAAATAAGATGACCAACCACCATCCTATTGCTTTATGTGAAGCTTGGGGTGACTTCTTTGTTTCAACAAACAACGTCAAATCTGACAACTTTGACCCATTTTTGAATGTGCAAGAGGTGGATATTATCCAAAACATACAACCTCAATAGAGTCCAGAATGATCATATTTTTTTTGTATCTTGAGCTGACAGCAATTTGAATTTTTTGAATGGCCTAAGCCACCAAATTGGTTGAGAGTGTCCCAAGGCTATATGCCTCTATAGATTTCGTTCCATTTGACCTCTTCTCGCTAAAAGTGTTGTGCTTTAATCTATCAAAGCACTCAACAAAATTATAAGAATAAGGACCCCATTTGAAAATGAGACCTGTAAATTTTCGGTCTTAACGACGGAGTTCGGATGGGGAAATCTCTTATAGCTTCTCTCGCCTATGTGACAAAGGGGTGAGGTCAAAATAGTCTAAAAATAAATAGAAATTTAAAAAAATTAATTGGGTATTTGGGAACAACTTATAAGAGGTATTAGGGGTAAGTGGGAAAAAAATAAGTGAGTGATGTAAGTGAGAAAAAATCTCTAAAATTAGTGAAAAGGGACAAAACCCAAAACAAATAAAACAAAAACAAAACAAAAACAAATGAGAGTGAAATTCACACTCCCAATTTTACAATCCACACCCTTTTTTTTTTTTTTTTGAGAGGGAAACGATAATCAATATATTAAATGCAAACTAAGGAGGAGTACAATGCGGCGATGTAAAACATCGAATTGAAAGAAAAACTAAACAAGATGCATAGACGCATCAATAATGAAATGTAACAAGAACTGCACCAAATGCCGAGAGGCATATTGCAGACCGCGAGGTCATTTGAAGCGATGTAGATTGTAAGTGAATCAGGAATCCCACAACCAAATGCGTGAGATCCGAGTCAATGCGGAACTTCGAATGCGATCGAGGGTGTCAAAACTCAAAATTCTCAAGCGAGCCCTTAGAACAAAATCCAAGAGCTTGGGTCCCGGATCCAATAGCAAAGAATGGGCCAAGGCCCAAAACCAATACGAGAACTTGGGTTCTTTGCATGATCCCATATGCGGATCACGAAGCGACCAAGATTATCGATTATGGGGGAACTGTGAGATCTCCACCCGGCCGCCGACCTCCCGGCTGTTCGCCGCCATACGCCCGGCCCCGTGCCCCATTGAAGAACCTAACCCCCAAATCATGTGACAAACCGGCACACCCAAGTCTAACCACGAGAGAAAGAATATAGGCCAAACCCCAAACGATGGGATTTGCTACCCAATGCATGCGCCGCCGCGTAAAGTCGCTACAATCGGACGAAAGAAGACCCTGTGCCATCATCATCGAATCCCCGGATGCGGCATTGCGCAGATGGAGAGGAAGCGATCGCACCGCCATGCCACGGCCAACACCGCCTCCAATCGCCATTCCAGTGACCACACCCGATCCACCATCACCCATTGCTTTGCCCAACCCCCGCCACCACAATTCGCGCCTTCGATGGAATTCGAGGGAGAACTCTGTTGATCAAGAGGATGAGAAGAGGAAAAAGAAGGAGGCGGAACCTACATACTTGAGAATAAATTCAAGGCCCAAATTACGTAGTAGCCTCTCCCATAAGAATGCTCCGAATAGTTTTGCGATTAGGGCAAAACTCTAGCAAAGCAAAACTATTCGCTTCACCCAAAATTTGTGCTGATAACTTGTTTATCGAACTTTCACTAAAGAAAAAACTTACAATGCTAAAAACGAAAGATGGAATGTGAATCGTAAAATAGAGAAGGTGAATTCACAAGAGAATCTCTTCGCGAGCAAACAGAAATGAGAATCAATATTAATCTAGACTCTAGAGTGGACTTCTCATATACACACGTGGTAGTTCGGCGCCACTTTCCTCCAAAAGTCTTGCTTACGACACGTCACCAAACGCAACGGTGAAAATCAAACTCTACGGTTTTGGGCGTCAGTGTCACACCAGTGGTGGCAGAGCTCGGCCATTACAGCAGCACCTCACAATTCCAAAACCCCTCCCAAATAACAACACAACACAACACTTTGGATTATCCAAACCCCCAAATTAGGGCTTCCACCTCCAATCCCTAACTTCCTGGGTCCAGAATTCAGATTTGGGAATGAGAGAAACAAAAAGGCAACAACTTTGAATCCCTGCTCTTCCTTCAATTCGAGACAAAGGGTATGCTTTACTTGACGTGAATTTTACTTTACAGCAATGGAAGCCTACCTAATTTTGTAGGGTATTAGTTTGGTTTTCTCTGGATTGAGTTGTATTGGGGATTTTGGTGAAGAAGATGGCCTCTGCTCAGGGCCTTGCTTCTTTGACCCAGACGTGTTTTGCAGTTAAACGGTACCGTTTTAGCGGTTCAAAGGGGTTTTCAGCAAATTCTTGTGCTAGGGTTTGTTCTGTAATCTGCAAACAGCAGAATACCAACTTTGTGGTTGCGAAATCGAGTAAAGTTCGTGACTTTAGGATTTTTAAATCGGTTCAGTTGGACCAGTTTGTGACTAGTGACGATGAGGATGAGATGGGTGAGAGTTTCTTTGAGGCAATTGAGGAGTTAGAGAGGATGAGAAGGGAGCCGTCTGATGTTCTTGAGGAAATGAATGACCGGTTATCGGCGAGAGAGCTACAGCTTGTGTTGGTGTATTTTTCGCAGGAGGGTAGGGACTCGTGGTGTGCACTTGAGGTGTTTGAGTGGCTCCGGAAGGAGAACCGGGTCGATAAGGAGACCATGGAGCTTATGGTTTCGATAATGTGTGGTTGGTTGAAGAGGTTGATTGAGGAGGGAATGATGTCGCTGATGTGATTGACCTTCTGGTGGATGTGGATTGTGTTGGTTTGAAGCCGAGTTTTAGCATGATGGAGAAGGTGATTTCGTTGTATTGGGAGATGGGGAGAAGGAGAATGCGGTTTTGTTTGTGAAAGAAGTGTTGAAACGCGGGATTGTGTATTCTGAGGAGGATGATCGAGATGGACATAAGGAGGACCAACTGGGTATCTTGCTTGGAAGATGATGGTGAGTGTTTTGTTTACTGTTTCTCATATAATGCTGTTCCGTTGTTAGTAGTATTGTTCTTCACTTGTGAATTTAGATGCTGCTGAGTTTACCTTGTGCACGTCTTTTATTATGTTAAGTTTAGGTTGAGCTTGTTTCGGATGTGATGCTGAATTATTAGGATAAATCTGAGTGCTTGTCTTGTTCCTGGATTATACAGATCAAAGGTTTGATACTTATGTCCAGTAGACTGTCAAGTGTTATACAGTTCAAAACATAAATAATTAGTAGAAAGGAAGTCGTTGGCATTAGTGTGGTTTTGCAAAGTTTGTCAATTGCTTCACAATTCCTTAGCACATTTACCAATTTTCTCTTGTAGTGCCAATTTGTTATTAACTTATACAGTTCAAATGGTTAATGTTTAGACTGTCCATTTTGCTATCATACGCTGGTTGATTTCAATGGCCCGTAATTATTATATGAATTGATAATGAATGCTGTTAGTTGGTATACTACTAAAACACATATCAGTAGAGAGAAAGTTGTTCGCTTTAGTTTACTTTATGATGTTTATCGAGTCTTTTTAACATTACTTAGCACAGTTAGCATTGAGTTTCGTATTCTGTTTTTCATGTTAATCTGTTTAACACATGTGGTACAGTGACTACAGTCTATATAGTTGTCAAAGGTATGTCAATGAACCAATTAAATATGCTTCTGCAGGTTGGCCGGTAACTATAGGGATTCAGTGAAGTTTGTAATTCAACTAAGAGAATCTGGGTTGAAGCCAGAGGTTTACAGCTACCTCATTGCAATGACAGCTGTGGTTAAAGAACTAAATGAGCTTGGGAAAGCTTTACGCAAGTTGAAAGCTCTTACAAGGGCTGGGCTAGTGGCTGAGTTTGATTCAGAAGATGTTGGGCTAATTGAGAAGTATCAGTCGGATCTTCTAGCTGATGGATTACAATTGTCTAATTGGGTGATTCAAGAGGGAAGTTCTTCACTCTGTGGGGTGGTTCATGAGAGGCTTCTGGCTATGTATATCTGTTCTGGGCGTGGACTTGAGGCCTGAAAGACAGTTGTGGGAAATGAAGCTTGTGGGTAAAGAGCCTGATGGGGACCTTTATGACATTGTTTTAGCCATCTGTGCTTCCCACTTAAAGGGAAACCAATGCCATTGCAAGGTTGCTTACTAGGACAGAGGTTAGCAGCTCTTTATGTAAGAAGAAAAGCCTCTCATGGCTGTTAAGAGGTTACATTAAAGGAGGACATTTTGATGATGCTGCAGAAACAGTAATTAAAATGCTTGATTTGGGTTTGTTCCCGGAGTATTTGGATAGAGCAGCTGTGTTGCATGGACTACGGAAAAGGATTCAACAGTCTGGTACTGTAGATACTTACCTCAAACTTTTGCAAAGCGCCTTTCAGATGCCAATTTGATTGAATCCTGTCTCGTATATCTGTATATAAAGAAACATAAGCTTTGGATCATAAAGACGGTCTAGAGAATTGGCAAGAAGTTAACAGATTTGGTGAATATTGAAGTATAGTCTTGTGGGTCAATATTTATAGCACAAGCACCTATATAGTCGTGGTGCTTTTTACATGTTGATTTTGTATAGTTATGGGAGGCTTCAAGCTTTGACCTGGTCAAAACCTAGAGGCTGATAAACTGCGATGTCTAAAAAGTCGTTCTTGAGTATATATTGTTCTTGGGGATCTTTCACTTGTGTATATGGTGGCTGCTGTAAACGTAATAATGAAGCTTCAACACTGTGTAATTAAGTAGACTTCGTATATATGCTACAGGTATGTTTTGCAGCGGGCACTTCGACTTATTTTGCTTTTACATTTTCATCTTTCTCCATGAATCTGTGTCCCTGACTTACAGTTTTATCATGAAATTGCATTGTCAATAATGTGCATTGTCAGATTTTCATCTTAGGATTGATGATTCCCCTGTAAGAAGGAAAGAAAAACTCTGTGGTATTAATGTTCCT
Organism: Dioscorea zingiberensis; assembly: GCA_026586065.1. Classification (NCBI taxonomy): domain Eukaryota; kingdom Viridiplantae; phylum Streptophyta; class Magnoliopsida; order Dioscoreales; family Dioscoreaceae; genus Dioscorea; species Dioscorea zingiberensis. Next base: position 98,320 of record JAGGNH010000145.1, read on the forward strand.
TTTATTGCACACATCGTCGGTATGTCTATAATAGCATAAAATCTGTGTCAGTGTGTTTGTATGTGCTTCTATGCATGACTGAACAGATCATTGCTATCCTGGAGCCAGAGTTATGACTAAGACCATTTAACCTCCACTAACAACAACTAGTATTATTTTAGTTCGTCTGATTTCAACAATTCAAGTCGTGTTTTTATTTTAATGAAAGATTCCAACTTTATTATGTTTTTCTGTATTCAATCAAATGTTGGACTCGGAGAGGATATTTCTTTTAGAAAAATAGAATGGTTGGTTTTGCTTCCTTATTGGGCTGGCCTCTTTATCTTATTTAGATTAGAAAATGCACGACTTTTCAATAGCAATACATCTCCTGGATTGAGTTATTGGTGCTGGTACTGCTTTATTTCCTATTCTTTCTCTAATCGTTGTTCTTTACAGTCACCCACTTTAATCGTTTCTTATTTTAAAAAAAGAATTATCAGGAATCTCATTGGGTGGGTGCCATCTAATCCATCTTCACGTGTAAATTATGTGATTGTCTTATGACTTAATAATTTTAAGGACTCTGTAATGCAGCTGATAGGGGAGCAGTGTAGCTGGATAGCTTATGTATGTGTGGTGTGTAATCTAAAGATGTCTAATGCTATCTCTATCTTCTTTGAACCACATATGTTTTCACGTTAATCTGAAATCATTTAGTTCTATAGCCATCATGTTTGACCTTATTGCATTGATTCTGAGACAGCATGACCCAGTATATTGTGGAGCATGGACCAGTAACAAGTCTGAGAACCAAAATGGACTCGGGAAGGTTTTGTTTCTGGGACATGCCGTCATCTCACAAAGAGGTTCTGTGGATGAAAAGAAGAGTAGGAATGAGTGTTGCTTTTGAGTTAGAAGTTAGAACTTTGCTTCTCACTGTTGTCCAAGCCATGGCAACCGTTGGTGTGCATAAAATATGTTGGTAAATATTAAGGACAGTCCTCGATTCAAGAAAAAGCGGTTCATCAATTCGAGAGTCGAGGACTGTTCTTAATATTTGCCTCAGAAATTTATGTATAGCTGTTTCACAACAGAACTACCTATGATATGGGCAAGAGTCCTTGCTTCCATAGATACACAGATTTGTATTGCCAAAAGCAAGTTTGTTTGCATAAAACGGGTTGGTTTAGCAGACAATATATAGCAGCAGTCTGGTGATTTACACGTTGGTGCAAATTTGCTTGCTGTCAAGAACCGATGAGAAAACAAAGCTGCTTCAGAATCCTCACATGGATTGTGTTGTAGGCACGTGGTCATAATTTCTTGGCTCTTTGCTATGATACATTGTTGTGACCTGATTAGAGATAAATTATTCCCACCATTGCTGTTTCTGTTCTGCTGCTTCTTGTTATATATTCTATGCAAAGCTTCCAAGTTGCAGTGATGTCACAGACATTACATTATAGAGATGCTCACCTAACTTCTCAATAGTTTATGTCAGACAATATTTTAGGTTTGCAGAAGAAAAGACCACCATAGAGGCATAAGCTTGGTATAAATTAAGATAGGCAGAGAAGGTATACTCAAATCTATTGTCTTCCTAACCCATTTTGGTAATTTGGGTCTCCTGAGTCCCTTGCTTGCTAAATATTAGTTCATTACCGAACTCCTTATTTGATTCGTTCTTACATATTTTGATTCTTAAGAACTAATTTATAGGACTATCTTTGATTTAAAACATTTAACCGCAATATCTAATTCATAATCTAATTCGCTTAATTTATAATCTAATTCGATATACATAGTAAACATAGACATATTTTAGTGAGGAGTAGCCGGATTTTTATCATAAAATTAGAACTTTCTTAAATGTAAGTAGGTACCCAATTACTCTCAACTGGTCGGAAAAAGAAAGTTGCCTAAGAATCCTTTTTGGTGTAAGATGGGACACATTAACGTTTGAAGTTACTTTTGTTTACAAGCGCACTCTATGATGCTATATACCTTTGCTTAACTAGCAATTTCTCCTGAATCCACATCTTGTAGTCGCATAATTAATTAATTAATTAGCAGTTAAGCTGAAGATAAGCTAAATTGAAATTAACCAGTTGACCAACTCTCTTGGATTGCCCCATTTTCATTTTGAAAACCACGTGGCAGAGTTGGAGTGGGTGATAATGGTCCGGGCACTGAACTAACTCCAAGAAAAACTTGTCTACTTTGGAGCTAGCCACCTAAACGACTAAACCTTTCAGAGTTTCCGGTTCACCAAAACCCCTTTTGACATCCAACACAGAGTGACAAAGCTTAGCAATTTTCTTATGTTCTATATCCCATGAAAGAAAAAGAGCAAACCCAAAACCAGTGACCATTTTCTTTCAGCTTTCTTCTTGACAGACAAAGACCACCTTGGTATGTGAAACTTTCAAGCTGTACCACCTCTCTTTCAAAACCCAACATTTTAAGTGTTCTGGGTTTGTGAGGAGTTTCGAGCTTTACCACCTCCTCACTTTCAAAACCCAACATTTTTAGTGTTCTGGGCTTGTGAAAGTTTCAAGCTTTAGAGTCGTATTATCTGTTAGTGTATATATGCAGAAGATATATTGTCATTTAGATATGCGTGCTCTTAAGTTTCTAGAACGATTCACAAGCACCCAAGTCCATGCTTTGAATCCAGTAGAAACCTCAACTGGTAAAACCCATGGTGGTGTTTCAAGAGCTAAGCTCAACAGTCAACTACTCAAGCCTTTTGGGTCAAACTCAAAGCTCAAATCTTTCAACTCTTCAGTGTCAGTCACTGAAGCTCTTCTTCTTCCTCATGGACTCCCTAATACAGACCTCATTGAACCCTCCATAGAGCCCCACCTCAAACCCATTGACTTTGTTGAGATCTTAGCTGACCTCTATCGGCGGTTAGAGAGTTGTGAATCTCAGTCTGATAGATCATTGTTGTTTGTGGAACAGTACTCTCTCTTGCGCAGCCTTGGCGACCCCAAATTGCTTCGGAGGTGCTTACGAGCTGCTAGACAGAATGCTGTTGATGTCAACACCAAGGTTGTGCTTTCAGCTTGGTTGAGGTTTGAGAGGAGAGAAGATGAGCTTTCAGGTATGTCAGCTATGGATTGTGGAGGACAAGTTCTTGAGTGTCCTAAGATTGCTTTGGAATATGGGTTTGATCCAAATTTAATTTCTACCCATTGCCATTGTGATCAAGATCAAACTAAAGCAATTGATGTGCCTAGTTTCAATGAGAATGAGTGTGTGGGTTTAGAGCAGGAGGAAAGTAATGTTACATTTTGTATTGACAATGAAGAAATCAATTGTCTTAGGGGTAAGATTGCGATGCTATCTAGTCCACTTAAGGCTATGTTGTATGGCAGTTTTAAAGAGTCGAGAAAGGGTAGAATAGATTTTTCAGAAAATGGGATATCTGTTAAGGGGAATGAGAGCTGTGGAAGTGTATAGTAGGACTAGGAGGTTGGCTTTGTTTGGTCCTGATGTTGTTGCGGAGCTACTTTGTTTTGCAAATAGGTTCTGTTGTGAGGAGATGAAGTCTGCCTGTGACGCTTATCTAGCTTCGATGGTTGATAACATTGATGATGCGCTGGTTCTTATTGAATATGGTTTGGAGGAGATGGCATATCTTCTTGTTGCTGCTTGCTTGCAGGTATTGTTAAGAGAGTTCCCGAATTCCTTGTACAATCCGAAGGTGATGAAGTTTCTTTGTAGCTCCAAGACTAGGGAGAGATTGGCTATGGCCGGGCATGGTTCTTTTCTTATTGTATTACTTTCTAAGCCATGTGGCTATGGAGGAAAGTATGGTATCAACTACCACTGTGATGTTGTTGGAGAGGTTGGAAGAATGTGCAACCCAGAAGTGGCAGAAAACACTAGCATTGCATCAACTGGGTTGTGTTTTGCTTGAAAGAAGAGAGTTTAAGGATGCACAATATCGCTTCCTGGCTGCAGTTGAGGCGGGTCATGTCTATTCAGTGGCCGTGTTGCAAGGACCAAGTACAAGCAGGGGCAACAGTATTCAGCCTATACACTGATGAGCTCTATTATCTCTGAGTATAAGCCAGCAGGGTGGATGTACCAGGAACGCTCCCTCTACAATATTGGGAAGGAAAAGATTTCAGATTTGAGCACTGCAACTGAACTAGATCCCGTTCTTTCATTTCCATATAAATATAGAGCTATTGCAAAGATGGTGGAGAAGCAAATTAGTGGAGCCATTATTGAGATTGACAAAACTATTAGGTTTAAGCTCTCACCTGACTGCCTTGAATTACGGGCTTGGTTCTTCCTCACTCTTGCAGATTATGAAAGTGCTCTGAGAGATATTCGTGTTTTATTAACTTTAGAACCTAATTATATGATGTTTCATGGGAAGACTAGGGGATTACTTGGTTGAGGTTCTTAGCCATCGGGTTAAGCAAATGACCCGAGGCTGATTGCTGGATGCATCTATATGATCAATGGTCTTCTGTTGATGACATTGGTTCTTTGGCTATCATACATCAGATGCCTAAGGAACGACCCTGGAAAGAGCCTCCTACTGTTTCTCGCAATCTTTACTTCTTTTACGGTATGTTTTCCCCATCATAGCTACAGATATCTGTGCTATCCAACTGCAATGTTTGTGATGTGTATTTTCCGACATCTTGCTTCTGTAATATTACATCACATAATCATGATATCTGGATTCTTTGGGAACCTAATTTGACTGAAATATGCTTTTATTGGTGGAATTTACAATTGTTCTTAGTTCTTACCATATCATATCAAATCAAATCAGCCCCACTTTTTGTCACTTCTACCAAACTGCATGTCGGTATAATGAATTGTTACATACTGTGCCATTAATCAGGTGAAATGTGCTGCTGGTATTTTGAATTCAAACCTTTTCAATAATATGTGTATTTCAGGTTGAACTGTCAGAAGGCTGCAATGCGCAGTTTTGCGGTTGGCTAGAAATAATTCTAGCTCTGACCATGAGAGGCTAGTCTATGAAGGGATGGATTTTATATGACACAGGAAATGCGTGAACAAGCTCTCTCAAAAGCTGAAAAGTCCATTCACACTCGGAGGTCATTTTGAAGCTTTTTTTCCTCAAAGCATATGTATTGGCAGATACTAGCCTGGACCCTGAATCTTCATCTCATGTTATTCAACTGCTAGAGGAAGCTCTTAAATGCCCATCAGATGGTCTTCTTGAGAAAGGACAGGTGAGAATCATCCATGCTTTTTGTCCTTCATCATTGTACCTTGATATACTTGTTTGAAATGTTATTCTGATATTTTTGCAGGCATTAAATAACTTAGGGAGTATATATGTTGATTGTGGTAAGCTTGGAGGAGGCAGCAAACAGCTACTTGAGTGCTCTTGACATCAAGCATACAAGAGCTCACCAAGGATTGGCACGCCGTTTATCATCTTAAAAATCAACGAAAAGCCGCATATGAGGAGATGACCAAGCTAATAGAAAAGGCACAAAATAATGCATCAGCGCATTTATAGCTTTATCAGAGAGTACTGTGATCCTGAGATGGCTAAGAAAAGATCTCGATATGGCAACAAATTTGGATCCATTGAGAACGATATCCATACAGATACAGGGCAGCAGGTAATCTTTCTGACCCTGGACATTATATTTGCCTTGTTGCTGCATCTATTCTCTAGTAAGTAGTTGCAGAACTAAAAACTTGTATCAGAAAACACCCATCTAGCAATCTTGGTGCCAAGAACAAGAAGCATATTTCAATTTTGTTTTTAGATTAGAGTGCAAATGCACTCCGGTTGACCTGACATAGAATCTAGTAGAGTAATAAAGAAACAAGGAAGGGTTTTATAAAAACCAAGTAGGAGATAAAATACAGAACAAGAGCATGGAATTGGGCCTTAGGTAAAGTTAGTAAGAAAAGGTCTTGTACTAATTTATGCAATACCATGACACCAGTGCTGATGGATGAACAAAAAGAATCGGAAGCTGTAGAAGAGCTTACAAAGGCCATAGCCTTCAAGCCTGACTTGCAAATGCTTCATCTTCGAGCTGCGTTTCATGAGTCAAGTGGAGACCTCAGCTCTGCCCTACAAGATTGTCAAGCAGCTCTCTGCATGAACCCCAACCACACAGATACCCTTGATCTCTATAATAGAGCACGGGACTGAACTAATTTAATTGGTATAAATTGCTTCTCACGAGTTCGGTGTGCGGGAGACTTCATCTTCAGTGATACCACGACTCAATTGTTTGAAAAAACTTTCCTTGGAATCATGATAGTCCCATCTGCAAACTCACCTGGCAAAAGAGGAAAAGTCGACCAAGGGACTTCTATGTATATAAGGCATTGTGGATAGATCATTGTTGGTTGAACAGCAAGCATTGAGCAGCCTTTTTTTTCTCAAGCAATCTAGCAAAAGATGGCTGCGGAAGAAAAATTAAAGCAATTGCTAGGAGCATATATTACAGATTAGAATTCCCTGCTGTAAATTTCTTCTTTTGTTAAATCCTTATACCTTGAGAATTGTTTGATGCGTCTCTTGGTGAGAAAAAGGATCTCTTCCGTTGTACATAGACAAGTTGTGAGGACATCCAAATATCTCAACTATTGCAATATAATTCAGATTTTTGTTCAACACATGGAGAAAGCAGTTCTAATACCAAAAAGAAAGGAGGGATTTTGTTTCTTTCAGGCAATTATTTTTTGGAGATTTTTCTTCTTCTTTTCTAATCTGTTTTTCTGTTTACCAAAGGCAGCAGACCCAAGACCATATTTTGCCAACAGAAATGAAAAGTCATGAAACTATAGAAAACTTGTTTAAGTAAAATAGATTCGAGAGAAAATTGTGGAGAGAGATGTGTATTATTATTGAGAATAGGAGCCCTATATATAGGGATTACAAAGTGCTAGTTCTAATGTTACAAGGAATACCAATCCGTGTAGGATTGGGAAATCTAGAACCTTCTCTCCTATTGCTACTCCTAGTTTGATAAGGCACACTAAATCGATATTCCTTCAACACTCCCCTTGTGCCGCTTCAAACTTAGTGGTGGCGCTTCATCCGTTGCCTCGTTAAAACCTTGCCGTGTAACAAAAACTCACGTGGGATAAAAATAACCCTGGTCGAAGGACAAAAAGAGCACAACACGTCCTTCACTCTTGAGATCGAACATGTAGACATCATAACTCCCCACGATGTCGCTTCATATCTCCCTCCGATTGCTACAATCGTGGGAGTTCGGATAACTTTCTCAATCCGATGCTCTTCACATGTTTCTCGAATGTGGATTTAGGTAAATCTGACTAAGTGAATAAGTCCGCTACATTATCCTCTGATCGGATTTGATTCACTTCAATCTTTAGAAGTGATTGTTGTTGCCGATTATATAAAAGAACTTAGGCTTATATATGCTTGGTGTTGTCCTTTGATGAAACCTAACTTCATTTGTTCAATACAAGCTGCATTATCCTCATAAATGCAAGTAGGTTCATCTCGTGGTAGACTTCAAACCACAACTTCCTTGAATATGTCGAATCACGCATCTTTAGCCATATACATTCACGAGCTTCCATGTAGAGCAATAATCTCTCTCGCATGATTGAAGAAGTAAGCAACAAGGGTCTGTTTCAGTAGACCTCCAAGATATCGCAATTGCTTCCCATGGTAAAGACATAACCGGTTTGGGAGCAACCTTTGTGAGGGTCGAGGAGGTACCACGCATCGGCAAATCCCATCAAAACATCATTATCGCGTTTTGATGGAGGGGAGTAGGGTGGGGCCGGCCACCATGTGGCGGCGGGGCGGTGACAACATGGCCGACGGCCATGTTATGGACGGCTGACTCCATGCCTAATAGGGTCGATCTCATTCTTCCGTCATTCCTCTTCTCTCTGTAGGGATAAAATAGGCCCATATCAATCGTACCTCTTAGGTATCGAAGATTGTCTTTACACCAATCCAATGGCGGCTGCGGTTGGCGCAGAGCTATGTCGAGCTAACAAGTTCACCGCGAATGAGATATCCGGTCTTGTGCATTGAGCTAAGTACAATAATGCCTATTGCACTCAAATAGGAGCACTTGACCTCTAATGGTCTTTGTCCTCATCCCTTGGGCCGAAGCGGATCTTTTCGGGCTCAAGACTACGGCCGATCATGGGAATACTCAAGAGGCTTCGCTTTATCTTCATTAAAGCGCCTTAGAATTTTACGAGTATATGCGGTCGATGGATCAAAATCCCATGACTACGATTGCACCGAAGTTCTAAAACCGAGACAAAACCGTGTTTTCCCAAGATCTTTCATCTCAAATTAGGATTTCAAATATTTAGCATTTTCCTTCAACTCATCTAGAGTTCCAATTAGGTTCATGTCATCGACATAAAGCTGCTACGCATTGCAAATCCAAACTTGTTCTCTTAATGAACACGCATGGGCATATTTCATTATTAATATATCCCTTCCCAATCAAGTAGTCACTTAGGCGGTTATACCACATCCGTCCTGATTGTTTTAATCCATATAGTGGCGTTTTAATCTTATTGAAAACGCTCCGTGGTTTAGAGCCACTTGATTTGGGTAATTGAAGTCCATCTGGAACCTTCATATATATCTACGAATCTAGATCCCCATAGAGATATGCCGTAACCACATCCATAAGCTGCATGTCAAGTTTTTGGAAACTACCAAAGCCCGACAAGGTAGCGGAGCGTTATAACGCCCACTACGGGAGAATATGTCTCCTAAGTAGTCGCATTTCAGAGGCGTTGTGAGAAACCTTGTGCCACAAGGCGGGCTTTATATCTAACCACCTCATTTTCTCATTACGCTTTCTAACAAAGACCCATTTATGGCCAACAGGTTTTACATGCAGGGGTGTCTGCGTTATAGGCCCAAATACACGTCTCTTTGTTAGTGAATCCAATTCAACTTTGGATCGCATTTTTCCATTTAGGCCAATCTGCTCTTACGTTGACATTCTTCAACAAAGCTTGGTTAGATATCATCATATTCTATAATTCCTTTTTGCAATATGATATGCAAATGCATCATCAATCGCCATAGAATTTCTATCCATCATCTCATGTACACTAGTGTAATTTATGGAGATCTCTCTATTCTCTGGAGTTGGTTCCGACATTGGGCGTCCCCAATGATGTCTCTTGGACATAACCATAATCGGAATATTCTCATGAGATGGATTATTCACATTGATGATTAATGGATTATTTTGTGCCAAACTCGCTTTCTTTCTTGGGCTTAGAATCCATCGAACCTATGGGCCTCCCGCTTCTGGCGGGGAGTCTGTAGAGGCCTAGCCACAACGTCACCAAGGGTGGGGGACGTTGGCGCCATACTCATGTATTCTTGAGTTGGCGTCATGTCCTCTACTTTAGGGACATCAATCCTTGCGTGCACGCGTTTGCGGCCAGGTATGTGTGATCTCGTCACTTTAGCGATGTCGAAGCGCATCGGGCATCGATTACGCTTACGTTACGAAGATCGAGAATTCTCCGCACTTCAATTTTCGGACCGCGCGGTTGGGGATCAAGATGAGACGTAGTGGGGACAGACCACGACAATTCACTGTCGTTCTGTTGAACATTGATGTTCTTATCTCCCCTAACGGCGGGAAGACTATCTCATCAAGTGACAATCCGCAAATCTAGCGGTAAAGAGATGCCTTTGTCCAAGGGTTCTATGTAGCGGATAATCGTTGGAGAATCATATCCAACATAAATGCCTAACCGCCTTTTGAGGACCCATTTTGCGCGCCAGGGTAGCAGAATAGGCAATAGACTCGCACACCCAAATATGCTTAAGTATGAGACATTAGGCTCATATCCGATTACCATCCTGGGGACGCAGAAAATGGTTGAGTGGCAAAGTGGGCCTCAGGCGGATAAGCACAGCTTGCATGCAATATTGCATAGCCCCGCGTAAATAGGGAGATTGCGCGCATTACCAATGCCCGAGCGACCATTTGTAGTCGCTAATGGCGGCTTCAAGCGAGACCGTTTTGGGTGTGAACATGGGGTACAGGATGTTCCACATCAAGCCCTACTGACATGCAATAATCATCAAAAGTCTGTGATGTAAACTCTCCAAAGCATTGTCTAACCTTATAGACTTTAATAGGATGATCGGGGTGGTGAGCCCTTAACTTAATGATTTGTGCTAGGAGTTTAGCTTAATGCAGCTGCCTCTTGTGGATAATAGCATGACATGTGACCAAGCGTGTCGATGCATCAACCAAAACCATAAAATATCGAAATGGCCTACATGATGGTTGAATAGGTCCACAAATATCACCTTGGATTCTTTGCAAGAATGGTATATTGTCTTTGGTGTCCTTTGCATAGGATGGTCTCGATCCTAACTTTGCTAAAGAGCAGGCTTTGCGTAATCTAATGATGGGCTTTAGAAACAACCAATGAGAATTTTGGTTGAGCCACGAAGTCACAAAAGACTTGAGAAGTAAAATTTTGGATGGAAAGAGCATAGGTGGCGCCAATGCCACACCGAGGCCGCAGGGGGACGCCGGCGCCGCCAAGGATGACCAGATTGGGGGTGAACGGCTACCGTGAGGCGCGAGGTACTCTTTCGTGTCCAAAAATCCTATTTTTACTTCTTTCGCTCTGAAAAATGGATGTCCGCGGTGAAGTCTTTAATATATGGATCATCATATCACGACACTGGTGTCCCAAACTGGTCATGCCAAAGCCTATATGTGTCAATCCCATAAATCATCTCTCATGACATGGTTGGATTCAATTATTCTAATAGTGGTTGCATACAACTCACTAGGATCGACACATAAGTTTCTCTAATACGCTTATTTCCGTAGTCATTAGAGGTGATGCAAAGGAACTCTTGTCCATTCTCACAATGTGTTTCCACATGAAAACCATTGGCTCTTATATCTTTTTAAGTAATAAAGTTCAAAAAATATGTCCATGACATGAAAAATAAATCGATACTTTATTAATAATAGCCAATGATTACATCAAAGTTTCTTGACCAAAAATCTAATCCAGCATAAAAATCAAACCGTAGACAAATCGTAGTCACTCAATCCGCTCGATAATTTCATAATTTGGTTGTGACCAGGAAGGTAAGGCGAGATTTTGGTGGAGCCGCTGCTCACTTTTAAAACCGCTCTCTCGTGATCAAACCTTGCCTAGACATCACAATTACTCTTGAGTACTTCTAGAGGGAAAAGAGTTAATACAATAAGTCATTTTATTGATTTAAGGCATAATTGCCATTACATGATTCTTGGAAATAATAAAGACTATAAAAATTCGCGGCATTTTGTCTTCATCGCCAGATTTAAAGTCTTTGTGAACTCGATGTCTTGATCACCCTGACGCTACTACCTTCGTAGGTACATTGCAAATTCAGGTCCATTGATCAGACGCTCCATATCATGTAAATAGACACCATAAAGAGGATTCTCCTTGATTGAGGCGCATTGGCTAATATGCATAGTCCCTAGGATCGGGTATGCTGGAAAGTGGTGCCCATGGCCAACGCTATTCCCATGGTTTCCAACCCTATTTCCCTCAAAATCACGCCTCCTACTTGCCGTGGTGATTGTCGCTTCTTGAGCCGACATCTTCTTGAGCATTTCGATCGTATGGATCATGACGCCGATGGCTTACTTTCTCTAGCCATAGGACGATGCTCTTGATGGCTCTCTTGAAGCCTATCAAATTCTCTTTTCACAAGTTCATCGCCATGTCTTTCGCCAGCTATGGCCATAGCTTCAACAAGCTGCTTGAAACTTCAGTGATCCGTCCTTGCATTTACATGAGTCCTGAATAAGTCGGAGGACCTCATAGCACGCGGGGAAGGTATTGAGGGTTTTCTCAATCAACCGGTCTTCTATGATCATCTTTCCACGTAGACGCATCATTACTCGATGCGGAGGGCTTCCGAATAAAATAGCATGACCGCGGTCAAATCTCGGAGAAGCGTAAGATCTTTCCATTCTCGCTTCAGATTCTAAGTATGGAGTCACGCAACATTGCCATATCGCTCGCTGCTTACGCCAAAGCTTTATGGCGCTTATCCTCATTTATGAACTCAAAATTGTAGGTCACTATCCATGTGACGCTTCATGAAGGCAAGTGCCTTGGAATTATCTTTCTCAGCTTTGAGGGTCCGGAGTCAAGCTTCTATAGGACAAAGCTCTTGGATTGTATGCAATAAATCACGGGCAATAAGGTGGACCTCTACATCGCTGACCCAAATTAAGTACCTTTTGCCCCGCGATAATCCAATGGAACAAAATCGAAGTTTGTTCATGTTTTGACATCCTAAAAGATGAAACAAGAACAAGTTAGTTTCGAGTCAATGCTTCCAATTTAAAACTAATATAAATAAGATTTCCGAAGCTATGCTACCAAGAAATCGATTTCCAAGAATAATTGGATTAGACCTAAACAATAATGTTTGAATGGTCAAAATAGATGCTCACGAACGCTTTTAGTCCAGTAGCATACCTAACGCTTCTTAGTTCGTTAAATCGATGCTTACGGACGCCTTAGTCCGAAGTCTTATGAACGCCTTAGTCTCAAGTTAATTGCGTGAATCCCCACGCATTCCGCTTTTCAAGAATCGAACCCACGCTATAAGAAAGGTGGGATGTAGAAGAAGGGAGGTTTTCAAGTCCCCGAGAAAAAGAATGAGGAAATATAAATTTCGAAACAGAACTTCAAAACTTACTCTTTGAATACTTACTTGTATTTGGATCACGCTGCTGTCGATGCAGCGCGATGGAGCCGGGCAATCCAAGTAGATGCGCGTAACGACGCGAGGCGCAGGGGCCGCGTGGTAGTAAGCAGTGCGTGAGCAGCAAGGCAAACCGCAGGGGAAGTGATGTGTGGCGTGGCCGCAGCGGGCAAAGAGAGCCGGGCCGCAGGGGCGCTGCTAGGTGTATGCGCTACGGCCGGGCAAGTATGCCGCTAAAAAGGGTCGTAGAGCAGGCGGGCTAGCAAGCGATGGGTGGCAGGGTCGTGAGCAGCTCGCGCGGCGCATGGGCTGGCCGCGCTGCAAGGTTGCGGGCAACAAAGAGCGCAGGGCGACGCTGCGGCGCAAAATGCTAGCACGCTGGGGTGGCGCTTTGGCGATATGAAATTCTTTCTGGGTTTTGGCTTTTGGCTTTGTGGTTTAGGGCTTGTCTGCTGATAACGTGTTTAAGTAAAAATAGATCTCGAGAGAGAATTGTGGAGAGAGATGTGTATTATTATTGAGAATAGGAGCCCTATATATAGGGATTACAAAGTGTTAGTTCTAATGTTATAAGGAATACCAACTGCTAAGTAGGATTGGAAAAATCTAGAACCTTCTCTCCTATTGCTACTCCTAGTTTGATAAGGCACACTAAATCGATATTCCTTCAACAAAACTCTATAAATCAGGAATTCATACGTAAGCCTCTAGAAGCTATTTATTTATCTGAGAAGTTATAATTTCGTGTAAAGCAGAAAAGCTCACTTTCTCAATACAATCGTTATTTACAATTCATCTCTTCTAACTTACATTAGATGATTAGAACACCACACAATCAGATCTATCCTACATGCACCCCACTGCTATAATGAATAACAGAACCAGGTAAGAGAATAACGTGCACACAATTAATAAAGAAATGGACAATAAAAATAAATAGATTTTTATGATCAGTTTCCTTCTGAAAGAATTTCAAGTTCTGCCCACCAAAGAGGTGATAACTTTGGTGTGGCTCGATCTGGCTCCATGGCTGTGATTTCTTTTAACCTAGCTGTGATCTCTGTCATCTTTTGGTCTTTGTTTCGGGTCAGGATGGACACAATCTGTTATCACTTGAAACAGTTTTTCCAGCTCTTCTTCTTGGTAAGATTCTAAGATAGGATCCACCATTTCTCCCAATGGTTTCTCCTCCCTCTTAGATAGTGTGATGCCCAGTCCACAAGAGAACCCTCGTCCACAGAGTATGGAATTCTACCGGTGAACATTTCAAACAATATTACACCAAAGCTGTACACATTGCTTTCTGGACTTGCACATGGGACTTCCATAAGCTCTTTGTCAGCTGACCTTGTCTTTGCTGCAGTTCCTTCATTCCAGAAGCTGAAATCTGATATTTTGGCTGCATAGTCTTCGGTCAGGTATATAGAAGCTGATTGCAAGTTCTTCTGGAGTATTGGTGGAGTCATTTGGTGCATATACTCTAGACAATATGCCATCCCCATGGCTATTCGTAGTCTCATTCCCCAGTCCAGGTGCTCAGCTTCTTTTACTGCAAGACATGTTCAAAATTAATATACTGTAAGAACAAAAACTACTGTGAAAGATACTACAAATTTCATTGTATACTCACTGTGTAGATGCTCAAAAGTGTTCCATTTGGAGCATATTCAAAGACCATCATTCTTGTGAATGGTTTCTCTTCTTCACAATACCCAATTAGGGTTTACAAAGTTCTTGTGGTTCACCTTGGATAATGTTTCTATCTGCAAAAGAAAAGTATATTAATGGGAGTGAGCAATTAGGAACTGTTAGGGTACTCTTGTAGTAAAGGACGCATCAAAACTCGTGTCAATCTTTACACTATACCTTCTTTCTGAACTGAGCCTCCAGATGTTTAGACCAGTCTCCAGCAGATGTTGATGTTATACATGTTACAGCGATTTCAACCCCACTTGAAAGAGTTCCCTTATAAATGTTACCATCCGAAAAGCATCCAATTATATTACTGAAATCTTCACAAGCAGCCACAAGTTCTGATCGGTTGAGTTTTGGTACACCTGAAACATATTTCATCAAGTTGAGTACAGAAACATGTAAGAAATTGAAGTGGAAATTAGAAACTTTTCCCATGTCTTCATCAAGAAAACCAAACTAGATTTAGAGGACAAAAAAAAAAAAAATTTTGAGCCAATACTAAGATCAATAGAGTAAAATGTTTCCCTAAAACACAAACTGTCCCAAGGCTACATCAACATGAAGGTCAATCTCTGGCCTTGGAATGCTGCAGTACTGAATGGTGAACAAGTTGACAACAGGTCTAGCCTTTGATCAATGTTCACTACATATTCAGCTCTGCTGGTGTCTTCTTCTTTTTATATTAAAAGGTGCCTCAGAATTTCTCAGGAGATTAATAAATAATATTCATGCATAAGGGATTGTGTTTATGTGTGCAGAGGGCTGTGCATTGTCACAATTACTGACCTGTTACAAATGCTTTCTGCAACTGCCCACTTAACCCTGTTGTCCAGGGTCTTACTGTAAACTACTTTACTGCTTCGACAAGCATAATGCCAATGACTGAAAGTAAAATCAATAAAGAACCTCCAACAACGGCTGCACAAATCAGAACTATGCGCCTCTTTGACTTGGAACTATGTTTAAGCCCCTTGCCCCGGAATTGAAGCAGGGGATGGAGTTTGTGATGGACTAGACTCTGGTGGTGTCGAAATAATAGTTGGTGGATTTACTGGGACCGGAGAGGCTGGAGTTGGTGCTATCAAAGGCGAGGGTGAAGGGGTCAGAAAGCTGCTTGAGGGAGATGGTGAAGGAGAATCTGATGATGGTGACGGTGACGGTGACGGTGAGGGTGAAGGGAATTTGAAGATGGTGATGATGAAAATGGTGAAGCAGATGGTGGCATTGAAGCTGAAAATGGTGATGGAGATGGTGAAGCCGATATGGATGATGAAACCCTGTCAATTGCTTTAGCTTTTCCAATTCTGGATGCCTCCGGCTCATCTACCACCTGCTGCAACCTGCGGTGAGCTGTATCTCCAGGTTGGGCAGTGTTCCTAGAAAATAAGAAAAAGGTCATCCTGGAATATATGTAGGAATTAAGTGGCTACAAAGTACAAGATGCTTTGTTTCCAGTGTTGCTTCCAATAGAAAATATGTGCAAGGCCAAAAGATTAAGAACTTGTGGAAACTTATTGGACATTACCATGTCATTAATGGAAACAAAGTGAAAACAGAACTAGTTATTAGTAAATTAGGCCTGAGCTTTCCGGCCCTTGTAAATCTAAGCCAAGACATAAATATAAGATTACTTTCACTTGCTTACCAGCTGATAGATTCTGCTCATGCATGATGTCCCGAAAGCAGGATATGTTAGTTGGCTCTCATCTGTTTGGCATTCGGAAACCATCTTAAGCTCATGGACTTCAGGGGATAAACAACCAAGAAATTGGTTATTGTCAAGTAAACTGCAATAAGAATCAGGATATGAGTTTAGTAAAAGTCATTTAAAAATAAAACTGAGAAGGGCAAAGAGTTCCAAAAAGAAGAACATACAGGGTAGTGAGGGACAGATTGTTGCTGAAGTCAGATGGAAATGATCCACTAAAGTTATTATATCCCAAGTCCAAAACCTCCAGCTCCATTAAGTCTCCAATCTCTCTAGGAATTTTCCCCAGTAAAAGAATTATTCCGCAAAATTCTGTAGTAAAGAAGCACTTCAGTTCAGATCAAGAGTATACTCTACATTAAAGCAAAAGTTCTGAAAAACACATTAAAAAGGAAACATTGGAATGCATTTGTAGGACTTAGAACCAATTATAGTCTTACATGGATTTTATGTAAAACCAGCTTCCCTAGTTCAGGAGCCAATGTTCCTCCAAGACAAAGATCTTTCAAATTCCTGCAAGTTGATCACATCCAACTTCAGGCTCATGAAATTAAGAACACCGAAACGCTTTGAGAGCCTCTAAATCGATACAATTAAAAATCCTAGCACAAAGCAACTCTAAGGACAACACCAATGAAAAGTTGCCGTGTTCTTAAATCATTACAAGTTCATGAATTCCAAATCACTTTTTAAGCTTCAAGCTCAAAAAGGTGAGTGGTTAATTTTATTACATGATATTCCTATGAAACCCCCACCACAAATCAATTTAGAAGTGCTTAATATACAAACCCAACATATCTACAAAACCCATTTTCTTTATTGCCATAGAAAACTCCAAAACTGATTCTTTCAAGAGCTATTTGCTTCCAACCTCAGAAAACAAGAAGCACACAAAAAGGAAACAAACAAAGACTCACAAGCTGATGACTTTCCCATCTGATGAGCACTCAACTCCAAACCAAGAACAAGGATCATCGTCTTCCTTCACCACCACCACCACCACCACCATTCCAATTCCTAAAACCCCATAAGGGTCTCTAATAACTCTCCCTAAACCTCAACAAAGCCAAACCTGCACCAAAAACCAAAACCCATTTCAGCATAACCCCCATATTAATCAGCTAATCCAAAAACTGCACAGACAATGCAACAGTCTGTCACAAACCTTCACTGTTGAGACACCAACAGAAGCTCAGATTATGATGAAACAGTAGCACAAACACCACGGCTGCCACAAACCGATCAAATCTCCACCGTCGATTCATGCCTGAAACCTCAAAACGAAATCAAAAAGTTCCAAACTTGAACGTGTTTATATGTACAGATATATAAATATGCAACAGAGAGAAAAGGAGAGTTGTGGGAGTCTCTTTCTGTCTCGCACATCGTACATTGTACAAATGTAGAGGAAAGCGCGTGACTTTTGCGTTTCAAATAAAAAATGAAACTACACTAAAAAAAACAAAGAAAGTTTCATAATTCAAATGTAAGACCGACATGTCGCCGGAACGAGTTACCGGAACAAATGGGGCGAGTGCAACTGGGTCAACTTGGAGCGGCGTCGTTTCAGTTTCGCGGCAATTCCCGCAACGTTGGATTTGTTTCTCTTTGTCTTGTAGCAAAGCAGCCCAGCGACTCGGTTTCATGAATATTTATAGCGCCGTCCTATTGGCCCCCACGTGCCGCCTCACGTGCCGTTTTCGGTGACTTTTCGTTTTCCGATCCATTTCCTATTTCTCGGGTATTTTTTTGGTCTGTCTCTGTGGGGGTATTTTAGAAGACTCAATCTGGAATAATTCAGGACTGGCTTTTGATCTGATCAAAGAGAGAGTTCTTCTCTTTGGTGCAGAGTTCTCGAAGAGGGATTATTATTTATTTTGGGGTCAATCAAAGAGGATGTTTTTCATGTCTGAAATACTTAATAGGAGGTTGAGAATACTGACTTTTAATTTGTTTGACAATTTTCAGAATAACAAAAAAAAAAAAGTCAGTTTGATAATCAAAACCAGTATGTAAGAAACATGTGTCTAATTGTATGTGTTTGACTTGCTTGAGCAACAAGAATGTAATGGGTACCAGAAGTACATGGATATATATGATCAAGTACAACATGATTTTTCCATTGTAGTTAGTATATATCTTGTTTCCAGTTTGAGAAATGTTAATTTGTTTGACAATTTTCAGAATAACAAAAAAAAGAAGAAAAAAAAAAAGTCAGTTTGATAATCAAAACCAGTATGTAAGAAACATGTGACAGTGATTGTATGTGCTTGACTTGCTTGGGCAACAAGAATGTAATGGTATTAGAAGTACATGGTAAGTTCCATGGATATGATCAAGTACAATATGATTTTTCCAACTTGTAGTTAGTATCTCGTTTCAGTTTGAGAAATGTTAATTTTTCCATTAGCTAGGAGAACATAAAGGGAGGAATGGGAGCTCCAGCCACCTTTTACAGTGCAAGAACACTGAGCCACTTTCATTGACTGTTCACAAAACTCATACTTACGTACATGGGATCTCAGTGAAATAAAATATGAATGGATCATGGCATCATGCCATTGGTCATGGGAAGGTGATGACCGGTGCTTCTCTTACTTCTTCTTCTTCTTCTTCTTCGGGTTTGCATGTACGTGGAGGTGAATATGGAAATAAGGAACTGGTCCACAATCCAACACAGACACCTAGCTTGAACCAGTACTCTAGGTTCCGGCCTGCACAAGGCAACAAAAGTTTTATATAATAATGTTAGCATCAATTAACAATTAGTAGATCATAATGGCTCTATTATTTTGTCTGCACAGCACAAATGATTAAGACCAGTTTGTCAAGTTTTGAGAATGTGGGCTCTCAATGATCATCATCATCATAACAAACAATATCTTCCATCCACTTGGATTATGCTTCATGTGGACTAAAATTAAATTACTTAAGATTATGGATTTTAGGGTTTAAGAAACAGTGCTAGTGTTAAGAAATGCCCTTATGAATATATAATGGGGTTTTTAATCAGTTTCAGGTTTAGTGCTCTTGTAGTGGTTTTCAAGTCTCTGTATATTCAGGTAAAGTGGATTAGAGTCTTCCTTATCCAGCAAATATCATCTGCAAGTTACAGTGACCTTACTGGGCTCCTCCATTAGGTTTCTCTATGTGAGAATGAAGTTTCTGGTCTGAGGTCTGCAGGCTATAGTATATGGAACACAGCTAGCATTACATTCAAAATGTGCAATTTAATAAAAGTTTTCTTTTAGCATTTAAGGCAATTTACATAAGAAAATGGCAAATTTAACTTATTATTGAGTCTGTAGTGCAAGTTATTTGGAGTGTGTTGACTGTCCAGTGTCCACAGTGCAAACTGCAAAAATGAAAAAGTGGGAATTTTTGTTTATGTGTGTTTGGAATCTTGGATAGTATACTCTGATTTTTGGGAGCTAATATGTTGTAAGGAAGAATGTCACCTTCAATCAATTTTTCATGCGTAGTTCAATATCTTAGTTCAAACATATTAGCGTGGTAGACATTATTGATTTGGTCTAGTATTGGTAATGATAACTAGTATGATATTAAATTTTGGAGAGTGAAATTCACACTTTCCATTTTGCAATCTAAATTTCTTCTATCTTTTTATTGAAATTCTTATAAAAAGACAAAACTAAATTACTAAAGACAAATATTTAAGTTAGTAAAAAATGAAACATGGAGTGTGTGGATTGTAAAATGAAGAGTGTGAATTTCATCCCCTTTAAATTTTTGTTCGTAAGAGGTCTTTCAGCACTAAATTACAAATGATCGAAAGATTTCTATTCATACCTCCAAAATCAAGATTTCAGACCTCCCTAGATATGAGACCTCCTGTTTACTTTTTGAATATTTATTTTGCTAACTATACCTCCCTATTTTTCTAAAATGCCCTTACCTATGGAGTTCAGCTGAACTTGTCGATGTCATTGGGAGAATAATCAACCAGTAAAACGTAACCAAATAGAACTCAAAACATAATCCATTTCAAAGGAAATAGATCTCGCATTCCACACCTTAGTATGATAACATGTTGGAGATAACAATTATGTATCCTATTGCATTGATTTGGTACCCATGATATTGCCAAGACATCGATCTAGAGGTGTATTGTGAAGAAGCCAAAACCCAAAAGTATGCATAATGCCTTGCAATAATCATAAATATAACCATGTTCATCCGCTCCCCTTTATGTCAGAAGATTGAACTAAAGCCTAGAGAGCAACACACCCCGGTAATCATCAACTAATCTTAATGCAAGAATGTCGAGTTTGCTTATTGATACCATTAGATTTGAGGCATAGACTAGGGTTTTATATTGTAGGAGATAAAGAAACTATGAAAGTGGCTAAAAGTACTCAAGGGAGTATCATAAAAGTGACTTCAATTCAACCCAATAAACGAGGAATGCAGTTTGAACAAGAAAACAATATGATGTATTGGTCAAATTGCTATATATTTTTTTCTTCTTATATGCATATGTCTTTATCGGTAATTTTATACGAGTTGACAAAATTAACTATTACTAAAAAATATAAGAGGTTCAAAACGACAATTTTAGAGAGATATGAATAGAAGCACTAATTTCAAATTTAGTGTCAAAATTAACTGCCATAACTTTAAACTTTATTTTATTTTCCAACAACCTAAATTTTGGAACAAAAATGATATGACAAAACCAACTTAAGCTGAAAGTGATCATAATTAGCATATACCGCTAATGTTATTATATACTGACACTTGAAGCTTAGGATTGGACCACTGATTGGACACAAGAATGGGTCATAATAACTTGCTGCTGAATTTTTCCTGGAGTTGAGTTTGGAGTGGAGTTAGACCTAGTACCTGAATTGGGGCTCTTTTGGTTTCCCTTTGCTTCACAAATAGACAATGAAACGTCCTGGTCTTAATAGAAAATGTTGTAAGACCTTATTTCCCAAATGACATTAGATCGGTAATGTATTGACTTTTGGGTCTCCAAGTACTGGAAGTGCTTTTCAGAAGCTACAATAATTGGTTTTGTTAAGTAGAATCACTTAAATATTTGTTTTAGATGATGAGAAGACAAGTTAACTGAGATACAGAGAACCATTAGGTACTAAGAAACAGGTCTTAACTTTCGTAAGAACTTGATTAGGTAATAATTATGTTCAAATCAGTGGTGTTAGAATTATTGAGAAATGGCGACCCATCCTTGTCAAAAATAAGCCCCATGGCCATGATTGAAGTCTTGTAGTGAAGGTACTCCATCATATATATATTCACACGCATGTGAGGTGGACCTAAATTCATGCCAGTTTCACAATGCTTACCTTTTGTTGTGTAAAATGGCAACCATATCACATGCTACCTTGTGCTCATTCCAAGCAAAGGCCATGTATAATTAAACCAACATTGGCTCGACCAAGTTCGAATTATTTTCGAGCTAGGTATGCTTGATGTTACTTTTGCCACCTGTAAGAATGTGCATTACATCACCTTTGATGTATAAGTAAGTTTTAGAAAACCAACAGTTTACAATAATATGAAATGGAGCGAGCAACCTAGCCCATCATACTTTGGGCCCTTGAATCCATAGAGAATATAGGCAACAATTGAGATGAGCAACAGTGCAAGAGTAAACAAAGTGAAGGAACACAAACACTGGAAACTGTAGATGAAATTCAGTGAACTTTACAATGCAAAAGTTTCAAACTGCATCTAGAATTCTAGATAGTTTCATACAAATTTTTAAATAAATTGAAGTTCACAATAATCTACTCATAGAAATACATCAGTACATCAGATGAGAGATGTCCCGCACCGTTTGAAATACACTTTAACACTTTATGCAAAGGATATTACTGCACTGCAAATCTGCAAAGTCAACAAAAAGAACAGTCACAAACAGTCAACACATTAGGCAATGAAGATGTCAGTGAAGATGCAACAAAACAAAACAAATTACTTCCTACTGTAATGCAAATGTAACTTCCTATTAGTGCTTTGCATAAAGCTGGCTAGGATTTGGAAATGTACTACTGCCCGAACTAAAGCTAAAATGAAGGAAAAGAAAAGAAAAAAATAGAAAACATACATTGCACAAACTATTGCACAATTCTAGAATAAATCATGCTACAATAGTTCAATGCACTAGAGAACCAACATATCCATTACAGTATTGAAGGTTACCAAGTTGATAGTGCAGCAAGAACTTTCTATTCAGGGAAAGACTAGAACTATTAAAAAGGACCAGTCCAGCAATGTTCCCCTGTTTATAACTTTTAATTTTCCAAACATCTATTATTCCATGAATAATATTGTTTTGTATTCTCTTTATTTTTTAACAATTAGTTTCCCAAATATATTTTTCTACCAAAGCAGAGTTAAGTTTAGTGAAAAAGATGTGTGTTGAGGCAACACAAGCAGCAGTTCAAAAGAAGAACACTCCAAAAAAGATAGGCGTAGATGCCTAGATCAAAAACTTTTCAATGCAACAGCAAAGACAAAAATATATAGATCAAACTTTGTTAAGCTCATATCCTGAATACACATTAGTAAATCATCATGCAGATAAATTATTGTTAAGTGCTTAAATTTGATGGTCACATGTCATGCAGGAATAGCCTAATACGCATTTGAAGAAATAAAAAACCACAGTAGATTCAGCACTACTAATAACCTTACCTTTTCTTTCCCTCAGTAAGAAAACTGCATTCTCCCTTGTCAAGTAAGACAATGCTCTCTTTATAAGAATTGACAGTGTAATACCTGTATCCAGATCAAGACTTTTAAACTGTTGGCTCACAAATTCTAAGAAAAATAGTTCATACCCACAACGAGAACAAGAATAATGCCTGGGACAGGAGGCTTCATCAGCTCGCTCGCCATTACTACTTCACCGCTTTCCTAAGATACAATGCTTTGGGGAGGAAATTTCTATGTGGCTAAGTGGACAAAGTCTTATCATTTTGGTCCAGGACTCATGGATATCATATTCTTTCACTTCCAAGATATCAAGAGAACAATCAGCACCAATTGGATACAGGGAAATTATTAGGTGGTCCCAACCATGGTGCACGCGGGTGATATACGCCCTTGGATACAGACTAGAACTGGCATGCGCCTCAAATAAAGCAAGTGATTTCCCATCTGCTGAAACAGACAATTGCAATGTCAATGACACTTCCAATTTGAAACTCTTTGGCATCATTATCTCAGAAAATGACTCGCTGCCCGCATCAAATGCCAAAATGAGATATGTACTTCCTTTCAAACATTGTGCTTGCCAATGAAAAGACCCATTAACAAAAGCCTGGGGTGTGCCTCCATCCATATGACATGGACTCACAATAGAACCAAGATAGCTCCAACAGCCTGTGGTTAGTGAATAAAACCTCAACTACAAGAAACTGACGTGGCCTCACAACCTTGTAATCATTGGTCTTAGCATCAAAACCAAACGCAAAAAGAAGCCTCATCAGCATCACTTATCACTTCCTGTAGAGATTTGGGAGCTCTGATGAATCCCATGACTGATATTTAATTACCTTCCCTGTCAAAACAAAAGGAGAACAATCAGATCTTTCCAGTAATGAAAGTGCCACTACTTTTAGATTCAGTGTGCTTAGATAAAGAACTAGATGGCAGTAACGAGAGACAAGAAGAAAGCAGTACAGTGATACCACACCAGCCACAGATTAAAAATCTGAAACTTTCCTTATTCTCCCATTTTCAGCAAATACATCCATGCAACTAAGACCATCCAAAAACAAGAAATTAACGAATAGGGTCAGGGTGAACAAAAATTCTGTAAGAAGTCATTAAAGCTACACTTGAAATACCAAAGCAAAGAATCATACAGGTTTAGATGTGCCCTTGTGGGTTAGCTTTTGGAAACATCTACAACCAGCTCCATAGTCCCTACTCCCTAGAGAGTAAATATGTTTTCCAATGATTAATAGGGAGCCATGACAACTTCTCAGTGACTAAAATAACTAACAAAGAACGCTTTATGCCATAAACACTAAAATTCCAAACTCAAACCCAACATAAGATTTCCATCTAGAGGAAAATTCACCTTTTTACATAAATGAGCAAAAATATGGTGAACTGCTGAAATGAAATTCAACAGGTCAAAGAACTAGAAAAGAGGAGGCGTCAAGAGCTACACTATAACCAAACAAAATCACTACACAGCTCTCCACAGCTTCATACAACAAAAACAGAAAAGCACGTGTTTGCTATCTTAAAACATAGAAACTTGAATGTAATTGTCCTAATCATAAACAACTGACCTCAGAACAAAGCCAATTATCTTTTAGAAAAAAAAAAAAAGGCGCAAAAACGGTGAGACAATGCGCGCTGGTCATTGCTCAACAAGCTCTCTTAGAGCCACCCACCTGCCTCATGACCTGATGTCACATTAACATCCATGATCAGCCCCACGTGCCCTTAAAACCTGGCTGTGCAAATTTAGTAAATGTATCTGTGCTATGAAAGCTCGCAATGGAGCTCTCAGTAGTTTTTGTCCCTTGTTACCAAAAACAAGAATATAGCTTAGTGACTGTATATAATCATACTGGAGGAATCTCCATAAATAAGCACTCAACAGGACACCTGGTCTATGTAACAGGTAAGGGTTGCACACTTAGACATACCTTCCGACAAAGATTAGTGATACAACTGTTGGGTTTAAAAATGTTCAAGTTAGAACATATATTATCATTGAAGCATTACAAATGTTCTAACATAGAGTAGAATCGAACAATGAAGAGATTAGGTGACAACTGTTAAAAGATGGGAGCCTAATTCAATATTAAAAAGATTTTTGGAAATTCAATTTACAAACTAAAATCTAAACTCATAGGGATGCCACCTACTTTCAGAGAAGAATTACACCAGTTCATAACAATCAGAGAAAGAAAGGAAAAAAAAAAAAAAACTGTTACCTTCAGGATGTAACTATCAACCACTACTGAACTAGAAAGGAAGAATAATCATCATAGGTAAAGAAACTTGGGATATCCCAAAATGCTTGAGTTAGAATCTAGGGCTTAATTGAAAAATAGAGTTTTACCATATTCGCTTTACAAACTGATGTAAAAGTCATAGGCACTGAAACATACTCGACAATCAAACAAGAATGGAAAAACACAATTGCCTTTAGGACATAAATATTAAACACACAAATGAACTAGGAAAAGACGGATACTTGCACTGTCAGTATTTGTTTGTCTACCAGTTGAATGAGAAATAGTTCTTCAGATATACTTGTAGCCAACAACTAAATATTCAGTTTATTATATATATATATATATATACTATTATAGAAAAAATAAGTGCTAAAAGTAGAGTGCAACAAAGGAAATGACATTGTGTTTGGATGATGGATTTATGAATCAGATGGACAGAACATCCAAGGTTGCTAAAGGGGCAGCAGTTTTGAATTTTGTTAATTTCCTAGTGATATTGAAAAAGATTAATTTCAAATATTCAAATAACTTCAGAGTGAATCTTTAAGCAATGCTAATAAACCAGGAACTACTGTATCCTTTGACAGTAAATCAACAATCAATTCCATAGTTGACGCATCTGCAGAGAAACCCCTCTCAAGCATTTCTTGAATAAGTCTCGTGAGTCCCTTGATGTCTCATTGTTATTGATAAAACCTCGGATAATTGTGTTATAGGTACAATCATTTGGAGAAGAGCCTTTTGTTCCATTCCTCTAAGCAAATTTTCTGCTTCACTTAATAGGCCTCCTTTGCAAAGTCCACTAATCATTATCGTGATATGTCCTTACATCTGGCGGAACTCCTTTTGATGATAAACCACAGAAGAGATCGTTTGCAGACTGAACTTCTCCCAGCTTTGCACAAACCTTCAATAATAATATTGTAGATTACAATATCTAGTTCCAACTTCTTGTCCTTCATCTCTGTAAGCAATTCTATTGCCTTAGGGAAGTTGCTGGTTGCTACATAAGGCATCAAGTAAAACAGCATAAGTTTGAACATTTGGATGTTGGCCACAGCCTTGCATCTGAGAGAAGAGCTTTTCTGCTTCTTGTATCCTCCCCACTTTGCAAACACCATCAATAAGAGAGTTGTATAAGTAATCGTATTAGGAACAAGTTCCATAATGACGCATTTCCTTGAAAATCTTGTTAGCCTGATCGATCTTTTTACCCTTGCAATATCCGCTAATCAATATGCTACAACTCTGAACATCAAGCATGCAGCCCTTGCTAACCATTAGATCAAAAATTTGTTTTGCCTCGTCCATTTCTCCCTTGCAAACAGTAACCATCCATAAGGGAACTGTATGTAATTGTGCCAGGTTCAATTCCTCTTTGAATCATCATGTCAACCACAGTTTTGGCTTCCACGACCATCCCTTCCTTACAGAATGTATCAACCAAGATGCCTTTACTCAACATTTCATCCAACAGCCTTGTAGCTTGTTTCCACTGGCCTAGTTTGCAGACTCCGTCAATCAAAGAGTTGTAAGTAACAACGTCTGGAGCAATGCCTCTACCAATCATTTCTGTGAAGAGGTTCAATGCTTGATCAACTAGTGTATCCTGACAGAGACTGTCGATAATGGTGTTAAAGGTATTTATATGTTAGGCTGGAATCCTCTTTCTTCCATATTCTTAAGTAATTGAATGGCTGCCCTGTTGTTTCCAATCATGCAAAAGCCTTTTATTAATGTGCTGAAAGTAACCACATCCGGCTGACAATGACGTCCCTCTCCACCATTATGCTGAAAAGTCGTGCTCGATTTCCGAGAACAAAGCCGTGGATAAGAGTGTTGAAGGTTGCAACATTTGGCTGAAGACCCAATTTGAAGAATTGGCCAAAGACAGACAAAACTAAACCTAAACCCCATTTGGTTCAAAATGACAGTAGCAACTAGCAATTGATGATAATGGTTAGAAGCGACTCGATCAGACCCATCTTTCTATTCAAAGAGATGACTGCTGAATAGTGTTTCAATCTGACAAGTTGAGTCAAGATTTGATTGAAAGGGATAACAGAAGAAGGGCAGAGGACGCCTTTGAAGCATTTCATCGAACACCTTCAAGCCACACTCAACATTACTCACTCTCTAGATGAGTAGAATGAAACAGAGCAACAAGAGGAGTAGAGTACTGAAGAAAATGGCATACCTCTTGTGATGCTGCTGAAATAAGAAGACGTTTTGCCCATTATTTTCATCATCTCTGCGTCTGTTTGTTTGCTTTGGTAGTTGCTACTCGATTCTTTCGTGCTTCTCTACCTATTCTTTAGTTTTTACTTTACCCCCACTCAGTTATACATTTCCTAATGTTTTTTTATTTTTTATTTTTCACATGAATAAAATTACTCAATTCTTCTACTACAACATGAGAATTTAAATTTGGCAAGCTCAATTTTAATGGAGTAGTCATCCCTAATGTTGAGGTTGTTATTGGTTACATTATTCTAAAATCACCATGATTATGTTGTTACCGATTTGTTGAGCAAAAGTTGTTTGTCCATTAATGTTAAATAAATACAAACGCTACTCGTACCCACCATCAGACTCCGAATATCGTCCCCAACTTAACCATCTCGATATTTTATTTGTATTTTTCTAACGCGATCTTTCCTCTCCAACACTTAATCGCTCGTGATCGACTCATCATCGACTTTGGCTTTCAAGAAGAGGCATCAAATTTGCAAATCCGTAAAAATATCAAGAAGGTGACTCAAATGCTTGTCATTATAGAACTTAATGCAAAAAGTAAGACTCTTCTATGTTCTCACTACTGAATTCAAATGCTTATCATTCATGGCAACCATAGTTCTTCGACAAATAATGCCTGGTTCAACACCGAACGCACCAAATCTACCAAGTGTGGTTTTGGGTTGTGATGAATTCATTACACAGGAAGATAATAGATAATGCGAGGTGTTTCTTAAGAATGATAGTTGCATAATTGAAGTCGAAATCACTATCCGAGGAATTGTTATGCCAGGAATTTCTAAGCCCCATTGGCCATGGAATTTCAAGCTATGTAGTTAGTTTGTGGTACATTTGATCAGCGAAACATGAGATCGTTGATGTTGTTAGCTTTTCAGCACTTACAGATGGTTACCATTATCTTAATTATATTATTGCGGATGTTAGAGACTATATATGAATGAAAAGTTTCTTGCATTTTATAGTCTTTTATTCTAGCACTGTTTCCCTTTCATCTGTTCTTTCCTATATACCAACTGCCTATCAGAAGCTGGAATCAAATCTAAACTTGCTAGCTTGGGATCTATAGGGCTGCAATTCTAAATCAATATTGACTCAATCTAGTTCGCCTTTTTTGTCAGAGAAAATTTACATGTATATGTCAGGAAATTGGTTCCTTGAATCAGCTAGAGAACCGAGTTCATAACAATATAGATGGCATTTGAGAAAAGCAAAGCATACACGTGAACAATTGTAGAAGTTCAGGGAAAAATTGGTGAAATGATCAGGAAATTCAGTGAATTATTATACAATACGAAGTCTCAAACTTCAAGACCAAATGAAAATTTTTAACTGATAGTCTGATTTGAAATTAACAATAAACTTCAAACTACAAGACCAATTAAAGTTATAACTGATACTACCAAAGTTCCATGAAATTTGAAGTTCACAATACTTGCAAAACGAGAAGTCCCACAGCACATCGGATTAGTAGTCCCATGTCATAGAACACCAGCAAATTAGAGGATGTTACTACTCTACAAATCTGCAACCAAATACAACTATTTTTACTCAATGCAGAGCAGTTTGAGCCGGTATGTTACTATTGTACAATTCACTAGCCAGATGAAAACAAAACAAATGTAACTTTGGGAAAAATGTAGATTGCATGAACTATTGTACAATTCTGCACCTAAAATAAACTATGCTAACAGTAGTTCAATATACAACATTCACTACAGTTCCACAGTCCACTGTTCAAGGTCATACCAAGTAGATATTACAAGCACTTGTAAAAGCACCAGTAAAACAATGTTTATTACTACTCTGTTTTTAACTTCTTGTTTTCCAAACATCTACTTATCCATGACGACCATTGTTTTGTTTTTAAGTTTTAACTATAAGTATTCAAAATTAAGCTTTCACCGTGCTGAGTTGGATTTAGTAACAAAATTGTGTTTTGAGGCAACACAAGCAAGAAAGACAATCAGCAAAAACAAGAAACCAAAAAATAAAAGCAGCAGTTGGAAAGAACACCCAAAAGGCTAGACACAGAAGCCTAAAAGTACTAACAGAACCAACACAACAACAAAGGCAAAAATTATAGATCAAACTTTGTTAAGCACACATCCTGAATAAATATCCCTTTGGCTTAAAGGTAGTAAATCATCACACCTAACAAAGTTTGCTGAAGTTGCTAAAATCTGATGGTGTCATGTAGGATTAGCAATGTACGCATAAAAAAAATGAAAAAAAATGAATAAAACCCACAGAAATCAGCATTTAAATCACCTTACCAGCTTACCTGTTCTTTTGCCTCAATAGCAAACTGCATTGTCCATGTCCAGTAAGACGAGGCTCTCTTGATAAGAATGGGCAGTGTAATAACTATATCCACAAATCCCAAGACTTTTAAATTGTTGGCTCCCAAGGTCTACCGAAAATAGTTCACGCCCAAGACAAGAAGTATGCCTGGAACAGGAGTATATATCACTTCGTTTGGACACTACTACTTCACTGCTTTTCCTGAAACATAATGCTTTGGGAGCAAACTACTTAAGGAGAGAAATTCATGTCGTACCCCGTGTGGATGGAGTCGAATCAATTTGGTCCAGGACTCATGGATGCAATATTCATTCATTACCCAGATATCAACAAAAGGATCGGCACAAAAATAACCAGAATACATGCTGAACAGAGCAATGGACTCCCCATCTCCAGAAACAGACAATTGCAATGTTAATCGAGTATCGTGATTTCAAACTCTCTGGCACCATGGTCTCGCGAAATAATCCCCTTCCCACATCAAATATCAAAATGAAATAGTAAAATCATCTTCTTTCTGCCGCTTTGCGTGCCAATGAAGAGCCCCATTAACAAAAGCCTGGGGAGTGCGTGCATCCATTTGAAATTGAGGTGCAACATCAGGAAGAATGCTCCAAGAGCCCGTGGCTAGTGAAAAACCTCAACTACAGCTTTGACAAAGGGCATGTCGGGATGTTCATCCAAAAGAGTGACAAGCCTCACAACCTTATAGTCGTTGGTCATAGCATCAAAACCGAACCCAACAGAAGCTTCATACCCACCATGAGTGCAATATGTAACATTAGGCCCGGGAAGGGCCACAGACTTTCTTATAGATGGATTTGATAATATGTAGGTGTTCGTATATGACCCTAAATCATCTACAAGGCAAAACCAGTCCATTACAAGTGCCAACAACACGGAAACATGGATTCGCCAACCCACCAGTTGGAACTCCAACCTTGCGGTGCTCATCAAACGCGGGGTTATCATATAATGCAAAGAGTAAAGCTCCTGTATTTCATCCTCACTATAGATGTCATCAAAGCTAAAAGCTGTTTTAGCCAAACCGTGGATCAATAAGGGTTGAGTGTCATTTTGTTCATTAGAATTGCGTGTCCCGCGGAGGTGGGTGCGAATAAAGCTTGGGTTTTTATGACTGATCTCCATGACTTGCGCACAGCTGTGCATCTGATCAAAGACTTAATGGGTAGTCTAAGAAAGATATCTTGACGGATTTCCAGAGGAAAAGTGTCAAACTTTGCTTCAGATTCAAATTTCTTGCTGCAATTTTTCACACATACAGAGTGAGACAGATAATCTTTTTGTGCTCTTGTTCTAATTTCATTGCATTCAAAATCAAATCAATTAGAAATTAACATCATCTTTGGTCCATGCAATTAATCCCAAACTAGTAAAACCCTAAAAACTTCAAACACTTCTAAATATGCAACATTTCTAAAAAACTCATATGTGATTCTCTATCCTACGAGACTAATGATACAGCAATACAAAGATTTCCAATTCAGTGACGGCGAAATAGACTTTGGGAGCGAGGGAGGGAGAGAGAGAGAGAGAGAGACTGACCTCGACATTCCGGCGTGACCCAGTCGTAGTCTTCTTCTTCAGTGATGGTCAAGGTGGCGCAAACCTAACGGAGCTGAGGACTCGATTTATATATGATGAACAAAGATATGGGTAAAGTGTAAAGCTTTAGGGTTTAGGTTTAGGATTTGAACATTGTTCAAATTTTGATCAACTCAGAAGAAATGACTGCAATTCTTCCAACGGAAACGTAACAGATAAAGAGAATTAGTGGGTTGAA
This sequence comes from Dioscorea zingiberensis, assembly GCA_026586065.1. Classification (NCBI taxonomy): domain Eukaryota; kingdom Viridiplantae; phylum Streptophyta; class Magnoliopsida; order Dioscoreales; family Dioscoreaceae; genus Dioscorea; species Dioscorea zingiberensis. Next base: position 129,777 of record JAGGNH010000145.1, read on the forward strand.
TGGGATCACAGCCCAGCGACAACACCAAACAAACGAAACTAACCCATTGGGCTTTAAACATACAAACGGGTTGCAAATTATTAGAATACAAACAAATTTTGCAATAGTGTTTTCTTTTAATAGCAAATTACCATTACCTACACTTTTTGTCCAAAATTTATCATTAGCAGGACTGTTTTTCATATTTCCTTTGCGATAGTGTGCAAGGTCCATGCATAAAGCCCAATTCCTTAAGGCCAGATAACCCAGATTTCTTACATAACTTTGTTAACAAGTAAATTACTTAAATCGCCATTTTTAGAGTTCCTCAAAGAACTTGAAGAGCAATTCGTTGGAAGCATATTGGAGCTTTGATTTCATGCATGTGAATTTGAGCTTCAAGAACTTGAGCTTCATCTTGAATTTGCGGAAAGCATATTGGAGCTTTGATTTGAATGGAGATCTCATTGTTTGAATGCAACTTTAATGAAATTCTAAAGCTATTGAAACACATTCAAAAGAATTGATAAGATGACTATATCAGCCGAAGCTAGCTAAATTCATAAACAGAGGGCATGCCTTTGCATCAATGCAAATCTCAAATAGGAAATCCAACTTGCCTTACACAAAATTACTACTAAGATTGCATAAAACATGCTGAATGCAAAGATGCACTTTCAGTTACATTACATCATTCCACTTAAGCGTATACCACTCACTATTTCAAACTAATCCTATAGAGAATGGGGCTTTGTGATTGGTGCTACTAATCCTCAATAGGCTATTGTTCCTCAAGAAACTACTAACCCTCAATAGGTTACAGACCCTCAATAGGATTAGTAAGTCGGCTTTTCCTAATTAGATGTACTAAAGTTTATAAATTCTTCCACAACTCAACATACATATATAGCATATAAGAATGCAAACGACCTAATCACAAAACAAAAGAGCAAAACAAAATATTATCTAAAACCGTAAGTTGTTCTATGCATCATAATGAAAATCAAGAATAAATAAAGAATGAAATAGAAAAGTAGAATAAAGCTTGATAATTCATCAAGAAAGATGATATGCTTGTCAAAATATCATTGTTATAGAGCATTGTCAAAATAAATAAATAAATAAAAAATAAAAAATTACTCTCAATAGGATAACACCCTCAATATGATTAGTTCCATATATGCATCTCTAAAGCAAAAACACTCAAAGTGCTTCAATTTTCACCAAATAAATAGATGATAAACACAATCCAAGACTATAATATGATAACAAATCACAAGGATTAGTATACGAGCTAAAATAATCAACTCGAGATTTGAAACCCTAACTTTCGACAGCATCGCATGAGCAAAAGAGATAAAGAGATCTACAAAATTCAACAAAAGAGCACAAAAATCAGAGATTGTAGCTACCGACCCTCAAGAATTAGAAATTTATCGTGCTATCGACCTTTAAGGTATCAATCTAAGCTACTTACCCTTAATAGGCAATTGACCTTCAAGCCCTAGCCTCTCCGCCTAGCATCGCAGCCTCAAAATTGCCGCTATTAGCTTCGCCGCTTTAAGCTTCACCGCTTCTCGGCATTTGTACCTAGATTTGCCGCCCAACCTCCCCGCGCCTAGCTTCGCCGCTTGCCTAGCTTCATCGTTGATCCTCACCGCCGAAGCTTCGAGAGGCCTAATTTCAGCTGTCGCTCTTCACGGGAATGGAAGAGAGGTTTTGATTTTGGGAGAAATGGATTTGAGTCATTTGTGACGGGGTTCGCTTTGGGGAGAAAATAGAAATGAAGGTGGTGGCAATTCTCATAATTAATTAGAAGTTATCGTGCCCTTTTATATTTTGTGTAGATGGACTGTTACTGTTTATCACCGCATGGGTTACAAATTTTGAATCTTGCTTGTGGGAATAAACTATAGCCCATTGTAGTTATTGGTAAAAAGCTCTAAAATTTTTAATAAAATAAAAATTTTAAGATGCTAGTAAAATTTTTAAGAAAACAAAATTACATCAATTCAAACTTTTATTGGGGCAATATATAAAAGTTTATCCGGTTTTATTGGGGAAATAAAAAGTTTATTGAGAGGAAGGAGGACTAGCTTTTCAAAATTAGACAAATAAAACTATAACTGAGGAAGAAAATGAGGAGATTACATCAATTTAAAACCTTTTATTGGGGGTAATAAAAGTTTATTGAGTTTTATTGGGAGGCTATTAATTTACACTATTGGGTAGGTTCTTTTAGATTCTATTTCAAACCAGTTTGGCAATGTTAGACCATAATTTACTTATTTACATATATATGCATTCCCCTAAATATTGAATTTAACTTGTTTTTGAGTCTATTTTAGCTTTCACTAAATTATTTTCTTATTTATCTAGGAATATTTCAAGGGTAAAGGAAACATATATTTTGGGTTTCAAAGTGGAGAATTGGAGCTAGGAAGAATGAAGGTCAAAATGTGGAGCAAAAAGTAAATTTTGAATTCCAGCAAACCACCACTCATGGTGGTGCCATGTATTTTCCTGCCATATTCATGGAGGAGTAACATTACACTCATTTCATTACATCCATTCACCATCATCTCCCCATAACCAAATCCCAACTTTTTGGTTACAAATCAACCACCACATTTCTCCTTTTTCCCACACCATCTCTACTCGCTATGTTACACCAAAAGTCCACTCTATCACACACAAAATCTTCCATGTTTTTGTAGGTTGATCAATCACCATGTTTCTTCATCATTTCCCTACTCCAATCACACACCTCTCTCATGTTTTTCTCCCCTTGACTTTAGTGACCTAAACCCACTCTAACACTCCATCTCCTTTGTCTTTTCTATTTCCTCCAAGAGACATAGCCCATTTGCCTTCTTCATCATTTTACCCTCTCTTCCTTATGTAAGAATCCCTTCATTACACTCTTGAACAATCACCCATGCCACCCCATTACATCTCTTCTTTTCACTCTCCATCTTCACCACAAAATCTCCATCTCCACCTCTCAAAATCCAAATCCATAATACCCATACTCCCTTTACTACTCCATCTCCTCCATCACCACCACTACAACTACCATCTTCCACCATCACAAACTCCATCACTACCACCACAACTCCATCACTACCACTTAAAGTTAAAACAAAGAAGCATTATATCTTCATCACCATTTCATTCATCATCAACAAGAAGTTCATTATCCATCCATTCCACTATCAAGGAGGATTCAATGATCATTGAAGGAGGAAAACAAAGGAGGAGCTAGCCATTAATTTGTCAAACTTCAACTAGTTCATTCTCTCCTTAACTCTTTAATTTACCTTGATATATTTTTATAGATTTGATCCTCACTTGTATGATTATGAGTGAGTAGTTATTTTGTTGGGGCTAGTGTTGAAAGCCCTAGCCAATCTTGTATGGGTTGGTGCTATAATATAATGTGATGCAATTTTTCTTTAACATGCCTACATGTTAGTTCAAGAGTTGAATGCATATGCTTAAACTATACCACTTTGATTATGTGTATTTGTTATGTCATGGTATAATGTTTAGAGCTTGGTAACCTTTTGAATGTTAAAGCATGAAAGCACATTAGTTGTGCATGGCACTTAGAGATAAGCTTTCTGGTTGGTTTGCATGATTTTTTCATCTCCAAACCTTATGCACTTAGAGTAATGCACTAGATACCTAACCGGATTGAAATGCATAACGTAAGTAGTTAAGTACTACACCCGAGAGGTTGCTTGATATCACAAAAGAAGCATGTCCCTTGTTATTACCGTAGACGGATGCAAGAAGAGAAATTGGTTTATTAATTTAGCATCATTCATATTGAAATGCATCAATACTTGCAAGGGAGGTTAGTGGTAGACAATCCAAATCCTAACTTTCCTTGATTAGATCATTAGTTTAGTTTAGAGTAATTTAGTTTACATTTGAGCATCTAGTTGTTTTCAATTCAAAACTATATTCAAAAATCAAAATCAAATCACTATTCCATCTTTGCACATACTCACCATGAGCCTAGATTCCCTTCTGATTCTAGGTTTGTAATTGTATATTTACATATTCTACCTCTCCTTAGGTTCACACCCTAGCTAGTGAAAAGAAATTCAATCCCTCGTGGGTTTGACAACCTTTCTTAAATTTCTATACTATTACTTGTACTCAGTATACTTGAGGGTTGCTATTTGGTTAACAGTACAACCAAAAATTTTGCATCTTTGAACTACATTTTTGAATTGTAAAGGCAACATATACAAAAGCACTCTAATTAAACTCGCTTGAAGCTCGCCTTCTATTATCGATATCTTGCATCTCAAAACTTTCAAAGTAAAAAGAAACCAACATTACAACTAAGTTTAGGGGTTGGTGATTATTGGTTCATTGATTATATTTCCAACACTTTTGAAGAGAAAGTTTAATCTATGAATGAAAGTTCTGTTGATAAGGACTCGATTTCATGATTCCATTTAAAACTTTTCTCATGTTATAGCCATATGTTTTATTTATTCAAGTTTGATTTTCAAGTATCTTAAAAACTAAGCAAGGGTTGGGTATTTATAACTACTTATGAGTCAATGGATGTATATCCAAAAGACAGTATTCCAAATGCACTGAATTACACAACTTTTAACCAGCACATACACAAAGACAGTCATAGTGGAACCCCAAGAATTTAGAGAGACACATAAACCCAAAGAAAATACATGTGATCAATACAGGTCTAAAGTACATGAATTGAATAAAACATGTGAGGCAACACTTTCTCGAGAGTTCCTAGAGAGTTGAGAAAATACAATGATACAGGTCTAAAGTACAAAAACTTGGTGCGTAATTGCTTAATTTAGATTCAGCCTACTCTAATCATGAAATGCTTGATTTAGAGATCTAAAACATAGTAGTAAGCGCATCGGATATGAAGCTAAAGAACTTAATAATGAAATGTTTACTGCCATTACCGGAGACTACCACTATGCCAAAAATGCTTCATACCATACCCCTCGCATCTACGTAAGACGCTTTTTTCTCGTTGTTCCGATTTTTTGAACGCCTTCGCATAAATGCATTTAACTATTTATGTCGCCTAAATGGTAATCAAAATCAACACCAATTCAACTTTTTCAAGTTTGTTATAATTTAGAAACTTCTGCATACAATGTCATTCTCGTTATGCAGTAAATGGAAAAAATTATTTATTCTTATCCGACAAAAAAATTTTTTGGTTGAACTAAAACTTAATGTGAACTAAATGCCTATACCCCGAAGTTTTCTCAACACTCACCAAAAAACAGAAACCTTCTTTCCTTCTCCCCGAAGCTAGACCCCGAAAGCAACTTCAAATTTCCCCTTTTGGTTCTTCTCCCCTAATCCCGTGAGACATCGTGAGACATTCTTTCCCTTTCCCAATTATGGTTATTCTCTCCCTGATCTAGGTTTTCTACACGTAAGAGTCTCATCAACCTCTCCCCCATCTAGGTCAAGAAGACACTGCTGGTGGAGTTCTTCGATTTCACTCTGCAAGTCTTATTCTTCATCTTAGGGTTTCGATCTTGATTTGTGTTGGGTTTTAGTGCTTCCTTGGGATATTGATTTGGGGTTTTAGGGTTTTCTTTTGGGATATCGAATTGGTAACGATTTAGAGACGGGGTGATTGAAATAGAATTGGGTTTTATTCGCTTTATGGATTTGGGGATGGTTTATGGTTCATTTCGATTTGGGATGGTTTATGGTTATTCGTAATCTAAGGCTCACTCCTCTCCAATAGTGCTCCTCCCTCTCAATCTTGACCTCCATGACTATATCCGGATGCCCTAGATTCAGCCTCGCTTTTTCCATTGGGTTTTCTGAAATTTTCTCTTCTTATTGATTGGGACATTGGGTATATGAAATCTATGTTTGAGTATATGAATTGTGAGATTTGATTTGAAACCCTAATAGAGTAATACTTGGTTCAAATTTTCAATTGTGAAGATTTATTGGTTATAACTTATGGGCTTTATGTGATGAGAGGATTCCTCCATTACTATTGCGCTTTCTCCCTCGCAATCTCACAGCTTCCCGGCATCCTTGCTTTGTGGTAAGTCTCTGGTACTTTGAATGAGAAAGGGAGAGCCAATCTGTAGTTTTGATGTGCTTTTAAAATGCAATGGGACCTTTTTGTAGTTCTTCCTCCGCTCTCTCTCTCTCTCGATTGTTTGATCATATAGGAATTATTGACCGATTAATTTATGTATGAATGGGACCAAGGGAGATGATTTCAAATATCACCGATCAGATTTTTTTTTTTTTTGGGTTCGATTTCATTCAGGTCAAATTAGTTGAAGTGGAGATTGCTTTGTTCCGGGTTGAATTGAATTTTAGGTATATATAGCTTGTTTCTTAATCTTGCTATGGGTACAGGTCCAAGTTGATGAATTTAATTAATTAAGGCATATCATATATACAGGTTTGTGATCTCAACTATTGATTATGGCTTCCCTTTATGTTGTTGTTTCTCCTCGAGGTGCTTGGAGTTTTGTGCTATTTTTCCCAGATTTTGTTGATTTATTCAATTACCAAAAATTGTTAACTAGTTATAAAGAGATTTTTGATAGGAAGCTTGAATTGCATATAAGATGTAATATATAAAGTCTCAAGATCATAATGGTAATTGGTAAATGGTTATTTTGAATCGATCATGAGAATCTTGGAGTGGTGAGTTTTCGTAATATAGACTTCCTCAGAATCATGTTGTGAAGAGAGAGAGATTTTTTATTTTATATTATTTTATCAATACATGAATAGAGTTTAATGAATAATTGCTTGTTATGATTTATATGATGTACATGAACGCGAGAGGGTCTTATTTTTGTTCTTGTTCATGTCTAAAATCATAACTTTTAACATGAGAGGTTCCTGGGAATGCTCAACTTTTGAATTCATGGACATCCCCGTGCCAAGTGTTTAGCTGAGGCAAGGTAAATCATCTTTGCTATGAGTAACATGTGAATTTTCTGTATTATATCTATTTTGGTTAATATACAAGATTATTGTGTTTTACATTCACGCTACCAAAATGGTTGACTACGATTTTATTTATAAAGGCACTTTTTAAAAAAGCAGTTTACCAAACGCTTTAGAAGATTTATTTTACAGCAGATCATTTTCATAGCTGAATTTTTATTACAACACATTATTCACGACTGGCTTGGTTTTGATTAGGCGGATTGTGGTGTACCCAAAGGGGAGCAATGGGGAAGCAATACTTGTCCATGTACTTGAATGCTGCAGATGCTTCAAAGTTACCATCCTGGGTGGAGTAGATATGCGAATTCACCTTGGACTGCCGTTAATCAATTTAACAGCGACAAGCTTCGATAACAATAGGTATTTTTCTTCTTTACTATACTCTCTTCTTCATCTTGTTTGTCTATCTCACTTTTATGCTTGTGCCTTTTTGTCTCTTATTCGATTGCAAGCTGATTTCTTAATACGATAGAATGATTCTACTCTAGATTGCAACTCTATGCACTGAAATTTGTTCTAAATCAAGCAACTTATTTGGGTCTTCCAAGCATACTACACCCTTTATTTTGTTTTTGTATTACCGCTTGATGAGTCTGTGCATTTTTGAATGTTTTTATCCTTCATCTTGATTTACAGACACTCAAAGACGGGCTTTAGTGCAAAAAAGTGGATCGGGCTTCACATCATTCATGCCTCCTCGAGTGAGCTTTTGACTGCACAATGAAGGGTATATCGACCCTAACCGGGCTTAATATTTATTTTGTATCCTTCTTGGATTGCTTGCAGTAACCAACAAGTCTCGGGACTATGCAAAAAGTCAATTGCAGAGCTCATTATCTACAACTTCATATTCTTATATTATGGTTGGATATAGAGTGGGGATCTTCCACCCGCCTTGTTATATGGTCACACGGCCCTTACTGCAATGCTACAACAACCTTGGGGCACCGCTCATTTTCTCTCACTTTCGTCCCGCCAAATTTGGAAAGGGGTTTTGATCTTTCATGGGGAAATATATCTGCATGAAAAGCATTGCCGTGCAAGTGATGCTTTCTGCTCTTCTCAAATTACCGTGGGAGTGCTATGACAATCGCTATTCACCATTTACAACCATCTATTGTGAGTATTTTTCAGCAGCCATGTGAGGCTGAAGAATGACTAGTATGTTTCACGATTAATGAGAAACTTCATTCATAGTTGCTAAATGCTATATGCTCCTCAATTTTAAGATTGTCAAAATAAAAATATGTCTTTCTCATTTAATCAATATACCTACATATATTTGTAGTCTAATGTTACTTCGAGAAAAATACCATTTAGTAAAGAATAAAAAATAAAAAGTTGAAGGGGTATAATGGAAACTAGTTTTTAATATGTATGACTGTTTTGGGGTTATGGAAATGGCTGTTTTCAAGAGTGTTTGATTCCATGCATGTAGTTTACTTTGTATGTCGTGGGTGAATTGGGATCTAAGTTATGGTATGAGACCGCAACATCACTCTTGAGACTTTTCAAGAGTGATGTTGATGTTGCAGCTTGCAGTTCTCATACCATAATTTGAATGTGACCGCACAATGTTTACCGTGCTTTTCAGACTTTTCAAATATAAATGTTAGTGATAAAATAAACCAAGTAAAACATTGAGTTGAGGGCAAAAAGAAGGTAATTTTATCCACTATTTGATAAAACCCCCTTTTTCTTCCTCGACCGGCGTGTGTTTAAACAGTTTCTTAGCCGAGAGCATTTTAGATCTTCAAAAGTTGCACCCTAAAACTTCTCCATCTATACCATAGTATAAATGCACTAAACTCTATCTATAGATATATAAGTTCTCCATTCTACATAACGTGAAATTTTGAGTTCATTTTGAGTTCATTTATATGTGATTGGAGTGGTGATTTAAAGTATGTTGATAGAAGTTGCTTGTTTCCTATTTGACAAAGTTAGGTGAAAGCTCAATGCTAGCTAATCGGTTGATCGACAAGAATAAAGCTCAAGAGAGAAGGAAAGGACATGGTAATTGAAATAGAAGCATATTGAAAGGAAACCAGAGGCGCTTATAGTATAACACCGAACTAGCTCTAAATTATGCATGCAGTTGCTTTGCCTAGCTACTCTTTGTTTACCTTATAGGTTTTGACTTAGTGCAATATTAGGTAAATGATCGAGATCGATAAGATGGTTTTTTGGTTCTCTTGATCATTATGTAACTGTTGGCTAGGTTTAGAGTTGGAACTATGGATTGTATTTTGGATGATGTTGATGCAATGAAACGTAGCCATCATTTTCAATGCAGATTTTAGTCCAATTTTATGGTTTTGATGATTGTAAATGAATGATGTTGAAATGGTTGAAAGGCAACATATATATGCAGGTTTTCACAATTTATGTTGTATCAAGAAAATAGAAACAACGTAAACAAATGATCATTTGTTTGTACCAAGTTCAAACAATGTAAAAGTAGAGTTCAAAGAGCTCGGACAAATGTAAATAGGTGGTTGATATGTTGTTTGTACCAAGTTCAAACAATGTAAAAGTAGAGTTCAAAGAGCTCTCGGAACAACGTAAGTAGGTTGTTGATATGTTGTTTCTACCACGCTCAAACAAATGTAAAAGTAGAGTTCAAAGAGCTCTCTAATAAATGTAAGTAGGTGGTTGATATGTTGTTTCTACCACGCTCAAACAAATGAAAAGTAGAGTTCAAAGAGCTCTCGCATAACATATAATTGTCATTGTTCTTTAAATCGGACATTTACGTAAGCATCAACTAAGCTTAATATTGGTTCAATCAAACGCATGTAAAACAACAAAACTCCGTCATCTTACACTAACTACATCGACAGCTTATTTTTGAATCGTTGATGAAGTGAATTTCCAACAACATTAATATGTAGTGGTATGGTGTTTCGACGCAGCGGATAGACTCATTCTTCAATATTAGGTACTTTACCTCTGCATCACGTAACTAAACTGAATCTCACTGCCGTCTCGAAAGTAGACTATAAATGACGGAGAATATCCACGGCTGCCCAATGGCTTAGAGACGGCAAGCCTACTTGTAGACAACAGATTTTTACTTCATCGACGACAGCGGATATGGTCCTGTCGTCTCAA